>OZ038385.1:50693311-50698311 GCA_964036045.1 Eutreptiella sp. 'Long Island Sound 2002'
TGCGTCACACAGAAGGCGCATCACCGGGCACCGGGTGCACTGCACGGGCCCCCCACCCGCCCAAGCGCAAGCCGCCTCAGCGATACCTGACGCCACGGCTGCACAGACGGAACCGAGGGATCGCTGTGTGAAGCATCGGACAAGAGACACGCGGGATTCGAACCACCGAACAATGGCTCTGGATGTGATCCCCCACTCAGCCTTGTTTGTCTCCCACAGCCCAGATGGGCTGTTTGCGCAGCAGGAGCGGGAGCCCATCAGGGGCAGACCAGCCGTGAGGGGGGAAAGGACATATGGTGGACGGCCGGGACAGCGCGTGGAGGAACAGGGCACCTGGGCCTCACGCACACAGAAACACAGCGAGGCATGGCTATAGACGGCCTGTGGACAGAGGCGCGTGGACAGCAAAAACAGTCAAACGACCCCGGCAACAACCAGCACATCCTCAATACGCCAACTATTGGGCGCCGCTGACGCGCAAATGGCACACCATGCCACATTCAGCACAGCCCCGGCACACCAACTACTGGGCTCCGCGAACGCGGAAACGACACCGGCAAGAGCACCGGCCGCAGCGGCCGACAGAACGCAGCGACCCGACGCAACATGCGAAGGGAAGAGCGGGTGACTGTCCACGGCCCTGTAAAGGAACAGCAACCCGACGGAATGTCACACAGGGGGGGGGGGGGGGCACAGCTCTTGGTGCACCATGGAACAGCCCCTCTCCTCTGGTCCCCCCGACGCTGCGCGCGGTCCGCCCCCGCAGGCCGCGAGGCGAGTGCCGAGCAGCGGCAGATCGCGGACATTCTGCAGCGGGCGAACGTGGTGCGCACCGAGATCAAGAAGGCGGACTACGCCGCAAAGGACGTCGCGCAGGACCTCGGGCGGCTGCTGGTGGACACGGCGACGGCGATGGCGGACATGGAGCTGAAGGTCGCGATGCAGGCGATGGCGGCGCTGGTCAAGTTCCTGGACCTCGTCGCCGACGACACGAACCACGAGCAGTTCCGCTTGAAGCGGGAGGTCGGCTGTCTAATTGCCCCCGCTCCCCCCCCCCCCCCCCCGCACACACATACCCCACCGCCACCGGGTCCGTGGTAAAACTTAGTTAAACAAATTTTTTTTGAAAAAATGTTTTACTAAGTTTCAAAACTTAGTAACAAAATATTTCTTAAGTTTTTCCTCTGCGGGTGGGTTTTTTACTAAGTAATTTGCTTAGTGAAACAAAAACAAATTTCTACTAAATAAATTACTTAGTAGAAAAAAATTTAAAAAAAGTTTTCTTTTTTAATAATTTTTACCTCGTTTCTACTAAGTTTTACCAGATTTTACTAAGTTTTACCTCGTCTGGTACTAAGTTTTAGCAAATACCCACCGCCACCACCAGCACCAGAATATGGTGCCGTGCCCCCCCCCCCCCCGGGTCCAGCGAACGGCTTGTCCAACGAACACTTGGTGTTCGGACATTTGGGGACTTTATCGTTCGCTTCACACGGGGGCGGGGGGGGACCACAAGTTTTGCACTGCAGGACCATCGTGTTCGTTGGTTGACTCGAGGCGGTTGAGGTTGAGTCGACAGCGGTTGACGACCGACCGACGGTTGGTGGCACACCGACGGCAGTTGATGGCGGTTTGCCAACAGCAAGCCCGGCAAGTTGATGGGTGGACGTTGGCGCGCCACATGGCCATCGGCGCTGAAAGCGCCGGAAGGAGAGCGTTGCCCACGGCGGTCTCTCACAACAATGCCCATGATGCGTGGCGTGCCCATCGCACGTCACTAAAGAGGATGGACCGCAGGGGTGCGTCCCAGGGCATGGCCTGCCCCCGTCCCCCCTGACCTGCCCCCCCCCCCCCTTTTCTTCTTCTGCGGCCATGCAGTCGGTTCTGGCTCTCACAGTGCGTTTCCGCAGTCATGCGGCGTTGAGCGGGTGCAATCCAGTGGCTCTTGGGGGGTGGCGGTGTGGCACAGGGCGGGTCTACCAAAGGTCCCACCTCTGCACCTTCGCTTGGCTCGCCTTCATTAGGCATCACCCCCCCCCCTCTTTTCTTGGGGACCCCCCCCCCCTCTTTGGGTGAACCCGCTACGGCAGCGGTTCTGTAGCCCTGTGCCATGGGGGGACCCTGACACGGGCCGTTTGCCTTTGCAGCCCCCCCCCCCCCGCCTCCTCTGTTTGGACCGGACGCACAGCAATGGCACAGGGACAGTCCGAGGGCTCCATTGGCACAACCTCCCGAGGGAAAGGAAGGGGGTGAGGATAGGCCGGGCAGGAAGAGGGAGGGCACAAGGGGGGGAGACGCCGATGGGCACCGCCGCCGACGGAGGGAGAGGCTTCAAGGGAAGGGCAGCGGTGCGTGGCGAGGGGCCAATAGGCGCCCCCACCCGCAGACAGCAACTCAACCGGGCGTCATGCCAACCCCCCCCCCCCCCCCCGCCCGCCGTGCGGCTTCTCCTCTCCCCCTTCGTGCCCCCCTCTTTGGGACACAACCCCTTTTGGGCGGCCCATGGCGGGGGGGCCGGTGTGGTGGCCCCAGGGAAATGCGCATTTATATGCCCGTCAATATGGGAAAACAATGGTCTTGATTTGAAGTAGTGGCTGAAAGGAGGGGAATCTTGGATGGGGCTTGCTTGCGTGTGACTGGGGTATTATGTTGTCACCAGGGCTTTGCCAAGAGAGGACACCATAATCATAACCGGTGCATAAAGCTGGTGCTCGCAAACATGAAGGGACGGAATTGTTTTCCACACGCATGACAAGAACGCAAATGCGCAAAGTCGTAGATGGAGGAGGATGAGGTTTGCCGATGTAGGCAGGTACCTCAAGACTAAAATGTACAGCGTGCGTAGACCTTTTCCCCCGTTTTTATCCGATCCAGGTCTTCTACAATTCCCATCGTTTTGCTTTACGTGCACCTACGTTCCTTGTGTGTGCATGTCTGTGTTGTTTGTGCATGTCGCAAATGCCTTGAACACAGTACAGAGCCCCAGGGGGTGCCATAAGGACGCTCACCCCCTTTTTTTTTTTACTATGGCATCCACTCTCTGATGTTTGGTGGCTACCCACCAACCGCCGTCGGTTACCCACCAACCGCCATCAGTTACACACCAACCGCCATCGGTTACCCACCAACCGCTATCGGTTACACACCAACCGCCATCGGTTACCCACCAACCGCCATCGGTTACCCACCGGCCGCCATCGTAGGGCGTATTGGACACTCCGAGTTTTTTTTTCTTTTCATTACGGCACCCCCTGCAGAGCCCTTGCGTTCCCCGAATGCACATGCACCAGTCTCCAAAGTTTGGATGGCCAGGGACAGGGATCACATTTATTTGTCCTGATTGAATGCGCCGCCCTGCCCCGCCCTGAACTGACCCCCCTCCCCCGCGCCTGTTTGCCTCAGGAGCTCCGGCGGTACATGAAGCTTGACACTGCGGCGGTCAACGCGCTGAACCTGTTCCCCGGCGACCAGGCGGCGGGCCACTCCTCCACGACGTGCCTGTACGGCCTGCTGAACCGCTGCCAGGTCTGCGGAGGGCGTTGCAGGGGCGGGGCGCGAGGGGGCCAGGCTCCCGCGGCCCTCGGCCCACTTCTGGTGGCGCACACCCCGTGTCCCGTGCGGTGTCTGTTGTGTGCCCCCGCTGTGTTGCGGGGGGTCATTGGGGTCGTTGACGGGGCAATGAGGGCGCGCGGAGGGGGGGGGGGTGGGATGGATGGGGGAAAGGGGGGGGGAGTCCGACACTTCCCTCTTGCCCTCTGTGCATCTTAACGTCAGGGTTGCATGGATCAGCTTTCATTTTTTTTTGAATTTTTTTTGGAAGTTTTTTGTATTTCTTTGGACATTTTCCAAAAACGTTCCAAAATTTTGAACAGCTTTTTTTTTTTTGATTCATCGCGCCAGCCACTGTGATACCCTGCCCCCTTCGGTGCTATCTTGTTGGCACAAGGCACGGATGGGGTTTTGTTGGCCACTGACGGGCACCTATTTTATGTGCTGGTGGGCGGGTGCCCTCACACTGCCATGCAGCCGCCAGCCCGTCGACCGATACCACGTTCCAACCGCCAGAAACCGCCGTTGCAGCCGCGCCTGGACCCCCCTCCAGCCCCCCCCCCCCCCCCCGACACACACACATGCCCCGTCCTGTGCCCCGCAGACGGCCATGGCCCAGCGGACCCTGCGGCAGTGGATCACGCAGCCCCTGATCGACGCCGCCGAGATACGCCGGCGGCAGGACCTCGTGGAGGTGTTCTTCGACGACGCCCTCTTCTGCGCGTCCATCCGCGAAGACGTGCTGCGGCACGTGCCGGACCTGGACGCCATCCTGAAGAAGATGCAGCGGCGGCGCGCGAAGCTGGAGGACGCGGTGGCGCTGCAGCGGCTGCTGGGGTACATCCCGCAGCTCGTGGCGGCCCTGAAGGAGTACCAGGGGGAGCACCGGGAGCTGCTGAGCAAAGAGCTGGTGGAGCCATTGGAGGAGATCTCAGGTTCTTGGGGCAGACGTCCGTGGGGCTGTCCTTTGGGGATGGGATGGTTTTGCTCTTCAGTGACCACGGCCTGAGGCAGGGCTGTCCTTAAGAACCCCGATTTTTTTTTTGTTTAGGACAGCCCTGAAGAACAGCCCCCAAGGACCGTCCAGCGCCACCCGCCACCAACCGCTAACTGCCAACCGCCAACCGCCACCAACGGCTAATTGCCAACCGCCAACCGCCACCAACGGCTAATTGCCAACCGCCACCAACCACCAACCACCAACCACCAACCGTTGTCCAATACTGTTTCTGTGTCTTGCCCATGTCTTGACCATGACGCAGAGAACCCGTGAAGCAGAGAGCGTCCCCGTGAGCGTTCGTTTCTGTAGCTGATCCATAAGCCAGTCGAGGAGCCTTGGCGAAAGCAATGGACTTCACCGGGGTTGACGGTCAAAGGGAGGCGGTTGAATGTCAGCCACCTGCAGGTGACACTCGATGCATTGCCATTGGTGATCTGGGTGTAGTTGGTAG
>OZ038385.1:50703311-50793311 GCA_964036045.1 Eutreptiella sp. 'Long Island Sound 2002'
CCAAAGGCATGCAGCATTGCAGAGGCAGTGGCACCACTGATTGAAGGCAGTGCTGCCACATTGTGAAGACACTGCCGCTGCCATGTGAAGGTATGCCACCAACAGAAGGCAGTGCTGCCACATTGTGAAGGCACTACCGCTGCCATGTGAAGGCAGTGCTGCCACCGACTGAGGGCCGTGCTGCCTCATTGGGAAGGCAGTGTCACTGTCCAACAACAGAGCTGCTGCTGTCCACAGGCAGTGATGCTGCAGTCCACTGGCAGCGCTGCAGTGTTGGGATGCAGTGCTGCAGCATTCCAAAGGCATGCAGCATTGCAGAGGCAGTGGCACCACTGATCGAAGGCAGTGCTGCCACATTGTGAAGACACTGCCGCTGCCATGTGAAGGTATGCCACCAACAGAAGGCAGTGCTGCCACATTGTGAAGGCACTACCGCTGCCATGTGAAGGCAGTGCTGCCACCGACTGAGGGCCGTGCTGCCTCATTGGGAAGGCAGTGTCACTGTCCAACAACAGAGCTGCTGCTGTCCACAGGCAGTGATGCTGCAGTCCACTGGCAGCGCTGCAGTGTTGGGATGCAGTGCTGCAGCATTCCAAAGGCATGCAGCATTGCAGAGGCAGTGGCACCACTGATTGAAGGCAGTGCTGCCACATTGTGAAGACACTGCCGCTGCCATGTGAAGGTATGCCACCAACAGAAGGCAGTGCTGCCACATTGTGAAGACACTGCCGCTGCCATGTGAAGGTATGCCACCAACAGAAGGCAGTGCTGCCACATTGTGAAGGCACTACCGCTGCCATGTGCAGGCATTGCTGCCACCAACTGAAGACAGTGCTGCCTCTTTGGGAAGGCAGTGTCACTGTCCAACAACAGTGCTGCTGCCGTCCTCAGGCACTGTTGCTGCAGTCCACTGGCAGCGCTGCAGTGTTGGGATGCAGTGCTGCAGCATTCCAAAGGCATGCAGCATTGCAGAGGCAGTGGCACCACTGTTTGAAGGCAGTGTTGCCACACTGTGAAGGCAATGCCGCTGCCATGTGCAGGCATTGCTGCCACCAACTGAAGGCGGTGCTGCCTCATTGGAAAGGCAGTGTCACTGTCCAACAACAGAGCTGCTGCTGTCCACAGGCAGTGATGCTGCAGTCCACTGGCAGCGCTGCAGTGTTGGGATGCAGTGCTGCAGCATTCCAAAGGCATGCAGCATTGCAGAGGCAGTGGCACCACTGATTGAAGGCAGTGCTGCCACATTGTGAAGACACTGCCGCTGCCATGTGAAGGTATGCCACCAACAGAAGGCAGTGCTGCCACATTGTGAAGGCACTACCGCTGCCATGTGAAGGCAGTGCTGCCACCGACTGAGGGCCGTGCTGCCTCATTGGGAAGGCAGTGTCACTGTCCAACAACAGTGCTGCTGCCGTCCTCAGGCACTGTTGCTGCAGTCCACTGGCAGCGCTGCAGTGTTGGGATGCAGTGCTGCAGCATTCCAAAGGCATGCAGCATTGCAGAGGCAGTGGCACCACTGTTTGAAGGCAGTGCTGCCACACTGTGAAGGCAATGCCGCTGCCATGTGCAGGCATTGCTGCCACCAACTGAAGGCAGTGCTGCCTCATTGGGAAGGCAGTGTCACTGTCCAACAACAGTGCTGCTGCCGTCCACAGGCAGTGATGCTGCAGTCCACTGGCAGCGCTGCAGTGTTGGGATGCAGTGCTGCAGCATTCCCAAGGCATGCAGCATTGCAGAGGCAGTGGCACCACTGTTTGAAGGCAGTGCTGCCACACTGTGAAGGCGCTGCCGCTGCCATGTGCAGGCATTGCTGCCACCAACAGAAGGCAGTGCTGCCTCATTGGGAAGGCAGTGTCACTGTCCAACAACAGTGCTGCTGCCGTCCACAGGCACTGTTGCTGCAGTCCACTGGCAGCGCTGCAGTGTTGGGATGCAGTGCTGCAGCATTCCAAAGGCATGCAGCATTGCAGAGGCAGTGGCACCACTGTTTGAAGGCAGTGCTGCCTCCTTGTGAAGGCACTGCCGCTGCCATGTGAAGGCCCCGCGCACGGGCGCCTTCGGCAGAAGTGCCGTGCGCTGGGGAGGGAGGGGGGATCGGGCCACGGACCAAGCCCCCGTGATCCGCCGGCCAAACGCCGCCCAGTCGGTAGTACCTGGCGGCTAAGGGCCCACACCCGTGAGACTGCGTCCCCCTTCCCTTGGGGGGGTGGTGGACCGTGCCGGAAGTGGAGCCGGCGCTCCGCCTCGCCCCCCATTCCGTGCCCCTGGGAGGGGATCCGGCTACGTGTAGGGCAGGGGTGCATGCACGTAGTGCGGACCAGGGGACAAGGGGAGGAGACGAAGAGGAGAGCCGCCGCCATGATGCTTAGCCGGACGGGTTGGGATGAAACCCCCCTCCCGGTCGCGTGCCAGACCGTGGAGGGCCGGCGGGCACCATGGGGATGTGCCGCGGGGGCGCCCTACCGGGGGACCGCATCTCCTCCTCCTCCTCCTGTGTGTGTGTGTGTGTGTGTGTGTGTGTGTGTGTGTGTGTGTGTGTGTGTGTTGATCTCCTCACGCGGTGTGTGTGTGCAACCCTCACCTGAGATCCACTGCCAGAGGCTGTATCCGACTTCTGGCAGGTGATCTGGAAACGGCTGCTGTCCTTTGCACTGCAGAAAGGCGCCTAGTGCTGTGTTTGAACATGCTTTTGTTTTGACACTGCACCCCACACCATATTGCTACCATGTCGGGTGCCACATGCGCCGGTTTGCGTGGGTTTCCGTGCCGTTGCTTCCTCTGCGTGCGTGGGTATGCGTTGGGCGTTCTCGCGCGTTTTGCGCACGCCCGCACCACGGCAATCCAAAGGTGTGCAAGGTGGACAAGAACTCGCAGCAGGGATTCTTCTGGAAGATCAACCGGAGCAAGGGCAACGAGCTGTCGGGCCTGGCCAAGAAGGGCTACGAGGTGATCCTCACGAACAAGAGCGGCACCAACTTCACCCACAAGGCCCTGAAGGCCCTCAACGCGGACTACGGCGAGCTGCTGAAGGCGTACCAGACCCGGCAGTCGGACCTGGAGCAGAAGTTCCTGGAGACCGTCGCCAGCTACTCCCCGGTCCTGGAGGACGTTAAGTACTACCTGACGAACCTGGACCTCTACGTCTGCTTCGCCACCGTTGCGCAGGAAGCCCCCACGCCGTACTGCCGGCCCACGGTCCTGGGCCTGGAGGCGGAGGCACAGCGGCAGTACAACCTCAAGGGAGCGCGGCACCCGATGTTGGAGGTGCAGGTACTTGGCCGGCCGCACTTGCCAGACGCTGTGTACGTCAGTCTGCGTTGGGGCACTGGCAAGTCCGCCCCCGGGCCGGATCCAGGGGGGTCCTTAGGGAACCAGATTTTTTTTTTGTTAAGGACCGCCCTTAGGGACCGCCCCAAGGGATCACCAACCGCCAACCACCGCCACCAACCACGCCAACAACCCTGGCTTTGCACGGGGCTCCAAGCGGGAGAGGCCGGGGTGGGGGGGAGGGGTTCTCAGAAACTGGACGCCCTGCCGGGGAATGTGATCCCCCCCCCCCATTTCGGTAACATGCTCCTTGGGGGTTGGGTTGGGTTGGGACAGGACCTCATGCAGGAGCAGGCCCCTGGGTCTGGGCGTCCTTCCCTGCCCGACCACGAGGCTGAACAGCCTGGCCGTCCGGTTCCAGGGCCGAGCGGACTATCGACAGCCGCCAGACCTCACCGGAGCGCTCGTGAGCAGGAGACACCGTGGTCCTTTGTGGGGGCATGTGTGCAGGAAGGGTGGGCCACCCGCGCCGGGAACCTGCACAGGGGTCTGCTCCCCGGGGGAGGCGGTGTTGTGGCATGACGGGTCACAAGGCCAAGCCGTGCCTGGCCCACACGCCCAGTGGACCGCTCGCCCACGTACGTTCATGTGGTGTCCCCTTGACCTGCTGCGCGTTCCTGGGGCCAAGCCGCGCCACCACCGAGGCTGAGCCTGTGGTTCATGTGTGTGCACGTGTGTGGGCAGTGGGGGGGAGGGACCTTGTGTGTAGGGGCGGGGTACCCCCCCCCCCTCTTGTATAAGCTACGCCCTTGTCCAAGCTACAATAGCGTAGGGACCATGATAATTTTGTACGTAATTTAATTACGTAAGAAATGTAGTGTGGCCACATAAGACATGGGTTTGTCATCACATTTGCCAATTTCAGCACATGTGGCCCCCCGCTGGTGCAACAGGATTTTTTTTTTTAAGTCTGATGCATCCCATAGGTCGTGAATTGCCAATTTCAGCACATGTGGCCTGCGCACGTGTGTGTCGGCAGTTGTATGTGTTGTGCGCAAACGACACCCTTGTCCAAGCTACAGTAGCAGCTACATGCAGCATCGTCGGCATCACCCAGCGCGACAATCGCTGGAGGTATGGCGCGCCTTCCAGCGGCTTTTTCTGCCGAAGTGGGATAAGGATTTTATTAGGCGGTGCCTGTGGAAGAAGTTACCAGTGGGGACCCGGATGGAGCGTCTGGGGGGCAAGCTCTGTCCCCTGGACTCCAAGGTGGAGACACATGAGCATGTCTTCAGGCACTGTTTCTTTAGCCCCTTTTTATTTGACACGGTTCGCCGTGCGTTTGGCGTGGTTCCAACTCCATCAGGGGCGGTGGAGCCCAGCAGGCTGTTGCATAAGCACCCCCTACTGTCACTGACCACGACATAGGGGCTAATCCTGTGGGCGGGGGTGAAGGTGCAGTGGAATTTGCGCTGTCGGGCTAAGTACAGAAACAGGCCCCGGTCCTGGATGAGTTCATAGCGGGCTGGGCAACGGTGTTGAGGAGGTGGCGGTCAGAGAGGGACATGTTGTGTGCCAGGGCTGACCTTCATAGGTTCGTGGGCATTTTGGACAGTTGGTTTGAAAACCCTCTCATGCCAAAAAATTTTCATTCTAAGCCGAAGCCGCCCACTAACGCCCAGCCTCCACAACAGCAGGATAAGCTGGCGCTGAAAGAGGCTAAATGGGGCGGGTACAGAGACGCAGCGGTAAAGAGATTGGCGTCCTTGGAAGAGGACGGCTGGACTGTAGCGTATACGGATGGTTCATAAAGGCATTATGGAGTGGTCGACGAAATGGCGTCGGCATGGATGGCGCGCGGCGAGTGGGGAGGTGGGCCATAGAGATTTGTGGGAGCAAATCCTCTGGGAACGAGAGAGTGCATGGGAAGAACTGCAAGTGCACTGGGTGCCGTCATGGGTGTGCATGGGAATCACCAAGCGGATGCGCTGGCGGAGGAGGGACGCCAGATGCACCCATACAACCAACAGGGGTTGCCTAAGAGGCCGCGAGTGGAGCCCATGTGGGCAGACCTGAGATTGCAGGAGATGCTCAGCAAAGTGTCGTCGTCGGGGGTCTCGAGCAACGAACTCAGTGAGTTGGAGGGGGGATGGGGCTCCGAGATGGACGCTACATCGTGTAGTTCGGAGGATGCAGAGTCCACGTCCGGAGGGTAAGTGTCGGACACAGGCTCCCGCCAGTCAAGGGGGTCAGAGTGCAGTACAGAAGTGAGTGACAATCCATATCGGAAGAGACGCCGAGGGCTAGGGAGGGACGCCTGACCTAACCAGACGTCCAGAGCCCGGATGGATGAACTTTGACGGCGGCTGCGCCGCCATGCCTGTGAATGCACCGAATGAGAGGGCATAGGTCTGTTGGTGGGGACCTATCGCTGAACTTTCCACTGTTTATGGCCAAGCTACAGTAGGCGTAGGGACCGTAATAATTGTGTACATTGGCGTAGCTTATACAAGGGGAGGGGGGGTAAGTGTGGCCTGGTGCTCTGAGCCCGGTGGGGAGGCTTGGGAGCCCAACGCTGAGCCCACCGGGGGGGTCTTGTGCCAGGGCATTGCAGGGCACAGGGACGTGCCGCCAGGACACCCCACGACTGCAGTCGCGCCGGGGCAGTTGTGCGCAGGGCACAACTTGGGGCGACCCACGCCCCTTGACTGCCAAACGGCACAGGGGGCGTTGCCGCGCAGGCGGGGCCCCACACTCCCACGGCCGGGGTGCACATGGGGCAGTTGGAGGGGCCCCAGGGCACGCCGAGCGCTTCCCCGCCCCGGGGACCTTCCTGGGATGGGTCTCGGGTTGTGCCGCCACAGCCCCGGTAGTCTTGGGGGCCTTGAAGGCACACCACCAGACTGGCCGCTCCCTGGGGAGGAGGGTGGGGGTAGAGGCCTACGGGCCTCTAGGGGTCACCCACGACTGCCTGTCCAGGCATGGGTGGACGCGTTGTGGTAGGAGTGGCGGCTGGACGTCCTGGAGGTGCCCTGGGGCGTGCCGCCCCAGGGACACTCACGGCGGCGACGCCATTGCAGTGAGCCCTCCTCGGCCACCACTGCTAGTCCGGCCCAGAGGCCCTCCTCGTTGGGTTGGGGGGGTTAGGGAGGGACGGGTGGTTGGGTTGGGAAG
This sequence comes from Eutreptiella sp. 'Long Island Sound 2002', assembly GCA_964036045.1. Classification (NCBI taxonomy): domain Eukaryota; phylum Euglenozoa; class Euglenophyceae; order Eutreptiales; family Eutreptiaceae; genus Eutreptiella; species Eutreptiella sp. 'Long Island Sound 2002'. The sequence continues at coordinate 50,709,753 of OZ038385.1, forward strand.
GCGGGCAGGCCCTGCTTTACCTCCGGACCGATGGAGCCGTCCTGCGCTCCCTCAGGACCTCCCACCCCTGTCTGTACCTGCGGAGCGGGAAATGGTGGTGTGGCGGGCTGGGGACAGGCAGGGTACAGGGCACTTGGTATGGCAGTGGTTTGCCTGCCCCTCACTACTGCGGGTGGAGGGTACACCGGTAAGTGATCGCGTTCGTCTGTGAGCATCAGCCCTGGGACTTTGTGTGCTGGCCCGTGATGAGAACCCTCGGTGCATTGCCGTGTGTCGCCCACATACGGAGCAGCTTCTTGCCACACACTCCGGTCAGTGAACCCAACGCTAAGTGCTACAGCGATACAGAGTGATGTGACGATCGCACAGTGTTTGGCACTGCACAGCAGGTCGACCGTTGCGCTGCTGTTCCCGGTCCATCTCGTGTGCACAGGGCTGTCCTCAAGAACCCCCACTTTTTTTTTTATTAAGGACAGCCCCCAAGGACCACCAACCGCCGCCAACCGCCCACCACTGTTCACTAGTGTTTCTGTGGTTTGTGTCTTGCCCATGTCTTGCCGGTGAAGCAGAGAGCGTCCCCATGACCGTTCATTTCTGTTGGCAGTACGAACCCGTTTCTTTTTTTCCCCCTTAACGATAGCCCTGCGTGTGCACGCGCTGGCCTTTGCCCCCAACCCATGACCCGCCCCCCCCCCACCCCCACAGGAAGGCGTGACCTTCATTCCCAACGACTTCCTCATGGACCGGCAGCAAAACATGATGATCATCACGGGACCCAACATGGGCGGCAAGTCTACCTACATCCGCACGGCGGGCGTCATCCAACTCATGGCGCAGATTGGGATGCCGGTGCCCTGCGCCTCCGCAACCATCTCCGTGTGCGACAGCGTCCTGGCCCGCGTCGGGGCGACTGACTACCAGGTCGCTCGTCTGTGTCACTGCGCCCGGGGGAGGGTCCAGGGCAGCCTTTGTGCTGCGTGTTCGCGTGGTTGTGCCCAACTCCTCCGCTCCCTTTCTCCCTCCCTTCCCCCCGGTGCCACGTCCTTGTCGCGGCGAACAAGGGCCACCCACTCCCACGGGCGAGCTCAGCCAGTGGATGAGACCGTACTTGGTCGCCTTCCAAGTGCAAGCTAACCGAGTGCACTGTGTCAGCCCCACTCAGGGACCTGCACTAGCCCTGGGGAAAGGGGGGCGTTTTCGCACAGCGCGGGCACAGCGCCAATTATTACGTTGCTTATCCCGGGAACACCCCTGAAAACCACCCACCTGCAGAAGGATGTATGATCAATTCAACACAGCATCGGGGGTGCAGAATTCAGGACCCTGGGACCCGTGGCAAGCATCAGACTTAAAAAGAAATTCCCTTGTGCAGAGGAGTTTGGTTTGGTCTGCTGGGTCGCAAAAAGCGGCCTACATCATCAGATCAACCAATATCAATTCCATTACCCCCCCCCCCCCTCCCTCCCCCCATCCCCCCCTCCCGCACCATATGACGTGCTTTGCTCAACTCTCTCCCTGCACTTTGCACCGGCCAAGATGACACCCAGCGGACCAAACCAAACCCCTCTCTCCCTGCTTACCTGCCTCCCTCCCTCCTTCCCTCCCTCCGTCCCTCACTCACTCCCTCCTTGCCTCTCTCCCTCCCTCCCTCCCTCCCTCCCTCCCTCCCTCCCTCCCTCCCTCCCTCCCTCCCTCCCTCCCTCCCTCCTTCCCCCTACCCTCCCTCCCTCCCTCCCTCCCATACCCGACCCACCCCCGTGTGCGATCAGGTTCGGGGGGTGTCCACCTTCATGGCGGAGATGCTCGAGACCTCCTCCATCCTCGCCAACGCCACGGAGTACAGCTTCATCATTGTGGACGAGTTGGGGCGCGGCACTTCCACGTACGACGGGTTTGGGCTGGCGTGGGCCATCTGTGAGGCCATCGCCTGTGAGGTCGGCGCCTTCTGCCTCTTCGCGACACACTTCCACGAGCTGACGCACATGGCCGCGCAGCACAACAACGTGCGGAACCTGCACGTCACCGCCGACACATCGCACGACAGCATCGCGATGTTATACCAGATCCAGCCCGGCGCCTGCGAAAAGGTGTCGTGGCAACCCCCGCCGCAAGCCCCTGTGCCCTGTGCCCCACTCGCAAAACCTCACCACTGAGAAATATCCCCCCCTTCTCACATTCTCATCCAGTTCTCCTTTTTGTTTGGGATATGGGAATGGGCATGTCGGGTTTTCACTTCCGGGGGGGGGGGGGGGGGTCAATAGAGCCCCCAAAAACGGGGGGGGGGTTCGGGAAAAGGGCTCAATTGACAGACACCATTAATCAGTCATCATGAATTTTTTTGAGCATTAAAATGGGTCGTTTTTTTTAAGCAAATATATGGCAAATGATGCCTTTTCTGAAGCCCCTTGACGCGCTGATTCCAAAAACCCCATTTTCTTTTTTTTTGCCGATTTTTGGATCTGGGTTTATGCGGGGCCCAGGGGTCATGGTGTCATGGTGTCATGGTGTCATATGCCAGGTCCCGCCCCCCAAGGAGCGGTTGCCTGCGGTCCCCGCCAGGCTAGAGCAGCACAATACCGCAGCAAGTGCAATGCCCTGTTGCGCAGCGCACGCACCCCCTCCCCCCTTTGTTCGCTCTCTGTCCAAGGCCGCACGGCCCGGGCAGTCCCGCACGGGCCCCACGGCTCCGATGATGTGGCTGTTCTTGTCTTGTGCTCAGGCACACACCCAATGCAATTCAGTTCTGCCAAAAGAAATACATTCCGCATGGACACACACCCAATGCCTGCAGTTCTTCTGCATGGGCACACGCCCAATGCCTTCAATTCTGCCAAAAATAACATATTGCGCATGTGCACACACCCAATGCCTTCAGTTCTGCCAAAAGTAATAAATTTTGCATGGGCACACACCCAATGCCTTCAGTTCTGCTGCATGGGCACACACCCAATGCCTTCAGTTCTGCCAAAAGTAATAAATTTTGCATGGGCACACGCCCAATGCCTTCAAATCTGCCAAAAGTAATACATTCCGCATGGGCACACAACCAATGCCTTCAGTTCTGCTGCATGGGCACACGCCCGATGCCTTCAGTTCTGCCAAAAGTAATAAATTTTGCATGGGCACACGCCCAATGCCTTCAGTTCTGGCAAAAGTAATACATTCCGCATGGGCACACGACCAATGCCTTCAGTTCTGCTGCATGGGCACACACCCAATGCCTTTAAATCTGCCAAAATTAATAAATTCCGCATGGGCGCACGCCCAATGCCTTCGGTTCTGCCAACAGTAATTAATTTTGCATGGGCACACGCCCAATGCCTTAAGTTCTGCCAAAAGTAATAAATTTTGCATGGGCACACGCCCAATGCCTTCAGTTATGCCAAAAGCAATAAATTCTGCATGGGCACACACCCAATGCCTTCAATTCTGCCAAAAGTAATAAATTCCGCATAGGCACACACCCAATGCCTTCAGTTTTGCCAAAAGTAATAAATTGTGCATGGGCACACACCCAATGCCCTCAGTTCTGCCAAAAGCAATAAATTCTGCATGGGCACACACCCAATGCCTTCAGTTTTGCTGCATGGGCACACACCCAATGCCTTCAGCTCTGCCAAAAGCAATACCTTTTGCATGGGCGCGCGCCCAATGCCTTCGGGTCCACCAAAAGTAATAAATTGTGCATGGGCACACACCCAATGCCTTCAGTTATGCCAAAAGCAACAAATTCTGCATGGGCACACACCCAATGCCTTCAGTTCTGCCAATAAATTCTGATTGGGCGCGCGCCCAATGCCTTTAGTTCGTCCAAAAGCAATAAATTCTGCATTGGCACACGCCCAATGCCTTCAGTTCTGCCAAAAGTAATAAATTCTGCACGGGCACACACCCAATGCCTTCAGTTCTATCCCACCACACAGCGGGGCTCCAGGCCACAGATCTGTCCATGGTTGCACGACTTCACAGATGTGGGTCATTGGAGCTGTGGCTGATCACACGACCAACCACTTAATGGCTTAGCCCAAGCACCACGGCACCCCTTCTGAGATGGTGCAAGCACTACAGCACTCCTTGTCGGTTGTCCTTGTCGGTTGCTGCAAGTACTGCAGCTCTCTTTCTCTTCCGCACGGCAGCAGTCCAGGAGCTGCAGCTGCTTTACTGTAGCTTGAGGCCGCCAGCCCCCGTCCCATTACCAATTCAGGGAGTATGGGGGGGTACTGCCGCCCACTGCACCCATTGCATGGCGGGCCCAGGGCCGCAGAGCTGTCCATAGCCGACTGGCGTCACAGATGCGGTGTGCCTGGGCTCAGGCTGATCGCACGACCAGCAAAAAGGCTCAAGCTAGACACCCAGCTCTGGGGACTTAAAACGGGCCATGTCATTTCATGGCCATGAGGCAAGGGGGATGGGCCCCTGGGCTCACCGGAAGTTATTTTGGCCCACAGCCCCAGTTTCCCCTACCCCCGGCTGTCACACCGCACGGCGGGACCGCCCCAGAGCACGGATGCCGCACGGCCTCCGCACCAAGCTACTGAGCCAAGTAACCACCCCCAACCGCTTTGGCAACCTCTTCCAACCGCTTGTCGAACCGCTTTTGGGGCCACCTCTCAGGTCCCTTCCCTTCTAAGGTAAGGACGCTGGGACGGTCCCTCCCTCCCTCCCTCCCTGCCTCCCTCCCTCCCTCCCTCCCTCCCTCCCTCCCTCCCTCCCTCTATGGATGACTGTATATGTACAGAGCTTTGGGATCCACGTCGCCGAACTTGCGAAGTTCCCTCCGCAGATCGTCATGTGCGCCAAGCGGAAGGCGGCGGAGCTGGAGAACTTCGGTGGCGCGGCACGCGAGGCCAAAAGGGCCAAACCGGACGCTGTGGCTGGCGGCAGCAAAGCTGCGGTGCGCAGCCTGTTCCAGGCCTTCTGCAACGGGCCTCTCGGGTCCGCTGAGCTGCAGAGCCTCCGGGAGCGACTGGAGACACACGTGGCGGAGGATGAGTACATTCGGGGCGTTGTGACACGGCAGTGACCGCCCTGCCACGTACCACGACGGCGCGCCGCCTCACCACACAACACAACGCGGGTACCCCCCCCCCCCCCTGGTCGCACGGCCGTGTGTTAGCACGGCGACCGGACGGGCCGTTGTCCCTCCGACCGCAGCTTCTGTCGTCCGAAGACACATATTGCCTCCGCTTTGAGACTGCAACTCCCGATTCCGTTTGATGTGATCCCGGGGGCCCCGACTCCGCGGGTCCCAAGACGCCACCCCCCCCCCCCTCCGGCACCCCACATCGCTCGACACTGATTGCTGATGTCTGACTGACCGGGACTTGCGGTGGAGTGCATTGCCTGTGGTTTGCATTTTGTCTGTTTTTTGATAAAGCCCCCCCCCCCCCCCTCGCCCACCCCCCCTCACCCCCCCCAAAGGGGGCCTCCAGCCACGGAAGTGTGCGTCCAAAGAGGGGTCCGGCCCCCCGCGGTTGTGCTGCGATTTGAAGCGAGCGTCGATGTGATGGGACCCCCACGTCCCAAGAGCCGCTTTGCCGGTGGAGCGCGCGGTCGCTTTCTCTGACATGGCTCGTGCTTGTGCAAGGGGGAAGGGGGTGTGACAACGGGGCGCGGCGCGCTGCTGTGCGGCGGACAGTCAGGGGAGGCGTAGCCCTGGTACCGGTCGTATTGCCTTCGCCCGAGTGAGCAGACGCGCCTTCCGAATCCGCGGGCCCACTGGGGCTTGCAGAGGGGCCTGCGCCTCCGCCGTCGTGACCCCCGGTAGCCCCACCCACGGCGGAGGGTGCGGCAGAGGGAGGCCGTGCCCGGCCGTGCAAGGCCGTGTTTGTGAACGCGGATGCATGCGCTGGCGCGTGCTGCGCTCTGCTGTGCTGGCTCTGCGTGTGCGTATGACGCCCTGTGGGCGTCCTTTTCTTTGTGCGTGCCAGCCCGTCGTCATGGAAGCGCGCGCGTGCACGCGCGTATCGTGTATGTTTGCGTGCGTGCGGGCGTGTGTGTGCGCGTGTGCCCGTGCATGCGTCCGAGTGAATCAATTCTAGTCAGCACCTGATGGACGGCTTTGTGGAATAGGGTCGGCCTGCCCGAAGCTCCGTCCACACCGTTTTGTTTGTGCTGCTGCCTGGCTCCTGTCTTTTGCCATAGGCCTGCCCATGTGGTCCGTGTCCGGGACTTTAGCCAGTGCCCCCATTGCTCGAGCGTGTTCTACACACGCGTCTTTAACCATTTCCCTCTGACACCCCCCAGTGCATCCGGGGGTACACCCCAATGGACAGATTGAGGATGTAGTTCAAGACCGCCGCTGGTGGAGGGTGCATGCACGAGAGCTGACGGATAAGGGAGATTCGGGCCTCGTGTTGAGTGCGACCTTTGACATGCAGGTCCATCTGCGGTCTTGTGCCGGCTACCGACATGCCATATCTTGACAACAGGGCAAGACGCTGTCGCACCACCGAATGATGACGGGAACCGATCAACACGTCATTAGCCCTTCACGGAGAATGCCTCCGAAGCAGCGCGCCGAAGCAGCGCGCCGTGCACGCCGCGCGCGCGATGCAGTGCATTCCCCCGATGCAGTTGGCACACACCGTGTCCTTGTTGTGAGCAGCTGCAGCGGCTGGAGTGGCTGCAGTGGTGGGACAGTGGCTGCAGTGCCTAGGGTGGCTACACTGGCTTGGCCGGCCGGTGGCTGCCACGGTTACAGTGGCTATGGTGGCTGGAGCAGCGACAGCGGGTACAGCGGGACGGTGGCTGCAGCTACATTGGTCACAGTGCTGAAGCATTTGGTGCGCCCAAGCTGCATCACACTACGTACAGGTTGGTGCAGCCTGGCACAGCCCCTGGGGCTGGGGTTGCGTCCGTCCATCGAGGGTATCAGCTCCTGGAAATCTACTCCAGACAGTTCTTGTAAACGAATGATTTTCTCTGAAGAAGGCACCATCCAAAGCCATATCAACAGGCGTACCCATGCAGACGCCCGTACTTGAAGAAGCAAATTCACATTCAATGTGTTTGCCCTGCCACACACACCCTGTGGCGCACAGTACGACGCATGCAGTGCGCTGGCAAGTCCCTCGGCAGTCCTCAGCAGCTCCGCACATCCCTCAATGGGGGCAGATGCTGCACACAAATGCAGCAGCTGCAGCCGATGTGGTGGGGCTTTGTGCTCCATGGTGAGTATCACCCCGCACGAAGTGCCCGCCACACATGCACCCCCATACCTGTCATAATCAAACCCGTGCGTGAGGAATCATTGCAAGTGACAAGCAAAAGTTCCCAGCTTTTGACCCTCGTATGTGGTGTTTTCAGTGGTTGGTGGTGTTGGTTGGTTGCGGTACTGCCACCCCGATCTGATGATGGGGGCTGTGCGCACGTTGTGCGGAAATGCCCCTGATCTTTGTTGCTTGGGTTGAGGGGGTGGGTCAGGGGGCACAGAGTGATTGCAATCCAATTTTTGCTAGCATCCGGCAATTGATGAGGTTTCACAACTTCCGCATGTGATTGCGAGCACAAGTACTTTGATTGTCAGAGCATCTTTGTCACCTGCATTGCACCTTCATCAATCGTCATTCTTGCACACGTGGGGCATTTGCAGTACACGGCCCGTTTCGTGGACCACGCAGCCCACTGGCCGGCACGGCTCATTGCAGGGCCCTCTCTGCAGAGACAGCCCTTGGTAAGGAACCACAATTATGAAGGATGGGTGTGCAACACCACGCACAATGGGAACCCAGCCCGGGGCCTCCACAGGACAGGAAGGGGCGTGGGCTGGCAAACGGAGCAATCATCTATCCGGGGTCCCTCTGAATGCCCCCCGCCCCCCCCTCACAATACATGCACCCCTGTGGGCACCCCTTGGACTGATAGTGCATCCTACAACAAAACTGTTGTGGTGTGATTTTTCTCTGAGGTTTATTGCAGGAAGAACATTTCCTTCCTGGCGTTTGATGATGACGCGTGGCCGAGAGGCATCCCCTGATGGTTGTACGTACCTCTACTGGAAATTTGGGGCCTGTTTTGTCAAACTCCCTCCCAGACACACCAGCATGTAACTCCACTACAGAGCGCGGCGTGGCCATGATTCCGCGCCACGAAAGGGGCCGAACACAGGATTGGCGGATGTACAAAACAACAAACAAACAAACCTGGTATGGCACGCGCCCACATGCTGGACTCCCCCTCCCCCCCCACAAGCGAATACTTTGAGCGAAGATATTTCTGCAACGCGCTCGCCATGAATGGCGCAGAGCGCAGAAGATATTACTGCAACGCACTACCGGCAAGTCACACATTGGTGAGCTAGCACCCATGGCCTTATGTGACATTCACGTTGCTGGTTGTGGTGAGCACCTCCCAGCCTGGGGTCTTCGTGATGACCGCATACCGGGCACTGATCAGGCCGTCAGGGGAGGACGCCATGGGCAGAAGTTGCATTCTGGATTCCCACCCAGGAAGGTGGATGCCCGCGGCAGTGCGGATGCCCGCAGTAGTGCGGATGCCTGGTTGTCATAGCAGAAGGTTCAAGGGCGAGAGGCCAATAGGCGCCGCCACAGGCTAACAGAGCCAACCACCAAGGCCTTGTGCCAACCCCCCCCCCCCCCCACAAGCGCTTTTGGGCCAACGACCTGCAGTGCAATGGGGCACCAGGACAGGGGCACGGCCACACGGCACACCGTAAAGGGCACTCTGTATGCCCCCTTTTGAGCCATCCCCTGCTGTCCGAGAACACCGAGAACAAGTTGGAGTTGGGAGACTCACGGATATCAAAGTTTGTGCTTGCTTGTTACTTTGCGCCATACTTGTGAGAGGGCACTTACGAAGATCCAGAAGGGCTCGTGTTAATGTTGTCTGTGCAGTGAAATGACCTGTGTGGGGTGTGTGTGAAATCACTGCATGGCATTTTCTTTTCCCAATAGCATTGGACAATTGATCCTTGCGCAATTTCAAACCAACGTGAACACACAAGGAAAGGGAAAAGGTACTACCTTTCGGGGTCATAAATACGGACAACCCTGACCGAAGAGGCACAAATACATGCAAGTTGGGGAAAAGAGACCTTCCTGTGGAACATATTCCCTCACGATTTCATGCGTCAAGAAGATGACACAAAAGCCATTCGCCACCCTGCCCACACAAAGTGGTTCTCATGCCACGTCCAAGTCCGTTGTGTCCCCACCCTTGAGTGTTAAGAGCAGTTTCCAAAGGTGGCAACTCCACAAGAAGCACGTGCTCTAAGATCCGAGTCCGATCATCATAACTAAGTTGCACCTTCCTTCTTTCAATCACGCCTGGAAAATCAGAAGGCAACTCAGTGGAAGATTGATCCCATGGCATCGAAGGAGTTTGGTTTCCATCACCTTTAGCATCCCCTAGTGCACCGACTCCACTAGAAACCAAAGAACGCAAATCACAGCATGGTCCAAGTAACGCCTTTGGGTTAATGTACAGACTATTGTGTAGCCAATTACTGAGTTTGAGTCCAATTATGAGGGCAACGTGCAAAATTGCCCTCGCCACAGCCCAAGCCTTCCCATCTCTCCCTAGCCGCCACTGTTGGCCCCATTATCAACCTCCACCGAGCACATAGAGGGGAAATGATCAACAAATCACCTCAAAGAGAGGTTTTTAGATCAAGCACAAGCACGGGCGTCGTATACCCCACTTTTTTGGGGTCGTTTGTGTAGCATACCCCAAGGTATGATTTCCGACGTCTAACCCCTTGTAAAATCATCATTTTAGGACCAAAAATGATCCCCCAATGACTTTTTGGATTATGACCCCCGTACCCCCCCTCGTACCTGGGTACCCCTTTTTTGGGGGGGGGTTGTTTTATTGGGCTAAATAATGATTTTACAAGGGGTTGGGCATCCAATATCATGCTTTGGGGTATGCTGGGCAAACGACACCCCAAAAGGGGGGTATACAACGCACGCGCCCACGCTTGATCTACCATCCTCTCTTCGAGGTGATTTTCACATTTCGACTTTTTCCGAAACCCTTATGTTGCCCCTAGGATGGGTTTGGGTGATCATTTGGTGACAATATGGGTACTTGAGCACCCATGGGGACCCACGTACTGGCCGCTAGGCCTATGTACCCCGTGCCGTGGCCCCCCAAAAGGCCCAAATTCACCTTGCAGAGGCTGTTAGATCATAGCCAAACAGGCCCACATACATGGGACACGCCACATACCCCCCCCCCCATTTTGGCTTTTTGGGCCTATTCGCGTACCCTACCCCAAAAGGAGTTAAATTGTTAGTTTAACCCCTTATCGAATCATTATTTTGTCCAATAAATGCATCCTCCAATGAGTTTTTGGTTTGGACCCCCCTGGACCCCCCCCCCCCCCACTTGACACCCAATTTTTGAGGGAGGCGGTGGGGTCGAAAAATGTCGGAAAAATGACTCCCCCCTTTTTTGTGTCGGAAATCATGCATACTTTGGTTTTTTTTATTTTAAGCCAAAAAAGTGTTTCCGGGTCCTGGCTCCATGGGGTTTGTATGGGGCGGAGTGGGACGAGCGCTGGAACAGTTTATGCACTTTTCAGCCATACTACTATGTTGGCAGTTTTGGCGACCTCGGTGGCACCGTGGTACCCCCTCTAAGGGGTGGAAGTGGGGATGTTTCAAAGTGGGGGACAAAATCAGAAGTGGCCCGTCTCAAGAAGCCCCCTCCTCCAAAGGATGGTGGGTATCTTTCCGAAGGAGATTCAACCCATGAGGAGAGGTACACAAATAATGATCCCACCCCACGACACCGTCTTGAAGGCATAGGTCTCCAAGCTGGATAGATGCCTGCCAAGGGGTTGTTTGGTGCATGGAGAGGTCCTTGAGCCAAGGGCCGAGTCAAAGGCCTTGGCTTGGTGTGCCAACCTCAAGCAGTGTGTGGACAAGTATCATCCCACGATGTCACCAAAGCCCCATTAGTGGCAACGTTTGTTTTTTCTGCGAACAACGATTGCTCGTACGGGGTCCATTGGTTTGTTTTGGGGGTAGTTGTTGAGCCCGCAATGCATGTGTGTTTGTGGTATGCCAAGGGAAGTGAGCTGTACATGCGCCCCCTTATTCAGCAACTTTGCGACAAAGGCATCCCACTAACTGCCAAGCCTTAGGTTTCCAACGCCTTGATGCTTGGGCCCGCAGTTATCAGTTCCTAAGTTTCCTCTAGCAATTGTTGCCAACGGGCCCAGTATCGATTTGGGCATGTTCGCGGCCGAACACATGCCACGACCTTTGTGGCACATGTCCAAGACAACGTGAATGGAGCTCCCTAGGTGCCATGCCCCTTTTTTCACCTCCTCTCTCCCTTTTCTCCCAACAGCTAAACTATTGTACATTGGGTTTCTAGGTGCACTGTATCCAATATTCACTGGTTCCCTCTCAACCCCTTCCACTCCTATTCCCTCTGCTCATCAAACCTGATAGACCCTAACCAAGCAACTAACTTGTCGTACACCTGCTACTTGCGGTGTATCCAATGTCCACCCGTTGGTGTCCCCTCCTATCCCTGTTATCATCCATCTGCGCCACGGCTCCATTGCCTTGCCGATGACCCAAAATGTCCGTGGGAGTGAGTTTGCCTCACTTCACCTCTCCAAGTAGCAATTGTGGTCAGATTGGATTTTTTCCCCTACTCACGCTAACACTAAAAGTATATATATATATATATATATATATATATATATGTATATCCTCCAATCTACACCCCTCTCCCAACTCTAGGTGGCTCCACCACACGGCTCTAAGGTACGTGCGAAGGGCACAAAGTGGTGCATACATGTGGTGGAAGGGGCTAAACTCGGTCAAAACGGGCTCAAAACGGGCTCAAAACACTTATTTGAGCACCCCAAATGGTCCGCGATCACTTTTGGAAAAACGCGTTTTTGACCCATTTTTGACCCATTTTTGGTCCCCAAATGGCCCATTTTGGGATGTTCCATGGCCCATAACGCGCCACCACGGGCTCAAAACGGCCTAAAAACACTTGTTTGAGCATCCCAAGTGGTCCGGGAACAACTTTGGAAAAAATCATTTTTTCCGCCCCGGGGACCCTGGTGGACCCACCGTTGGCCCCGGCCGTGCGCGGGCCGGGCTTCCCTCCGGCTCCACCAAGTGACCACTGGTACGGGGGTCTAGGTGGCTTGTTGGGCGATTCTGAGACTTGGAAACCACAAAAAGTGGGGGGTTGCGGGTGGACTAGGTGCCCTCGGAATTCGGATTTGAGCCACGTAGCCCAAGATACGGCCCGTTCTTGGTTTCGGGGTGTTGGTGCACATTGCGCAGATTTTGGGGCTTTTTGGCGCCTTTTTGGGCCGTTTCTCGGACATATTGTGGAGTTAGGGGGCAACAAAGAGCTCTTAGTCACGGTGAAGTCAAGCCGCACGTGGAGTGTAGCAAGTGTTTGCCTTCATTTGGCCGTTTTGACGGGGTTTCGGGGCGGTTTTGGGCCAAAAAAGGCTGTTTTGGGGCACAAAATGCGCAGATTTGGGAGGGCACCTCCCGACTTGGCGCCCCCGCCCCGGGGCGCCACCGGTGAGTTTTTGGCTCAAAACGTGGATTTGGCAAGGGCACCACCTAGGCTCTAGGATGGCCAGAGTAGAGTAGAGCCCGGAGCGATGAGGCCGAGCAATGGCCAAAACGGAAAGGAGAAGTGCTTGCTTGCTTGCTTGCTTGCTTGCTTGTTGTTGCTTGTTAGCTAGATTTAAGGGGAGAGGGGTGTAGTAATATATATATATATATATATATATATATATATATATATATATATATATATATATATACATATATATATATATATATATATATATATATATATATATATATATATATATATATATATATATATATATATATATATATATATATATATATATATATATATATATATATATATATATATATATATATATATATATATATATATATATATATATATATATATATATATATATATATATATATATATATATATATATATATATATATATATATATATATATATATATATATATATATATATATATATATATATATATATATATATATATATATATATATATATATATATATATATATATATATATATATATATATATATATATATATATATATATATTACTACACCCCTCTCCCCTTAAATCTAGCTAACAAGCAACAAGCAAGCAACAACAAGCAAGCAACAACAAGCACTTCTCCTCACCGTTTTGGCCATTGCTCCACCTCATCGCTCCGGGCTCTACTCTACTCTAGCCATCTTGGAGCCCAGGTGGTGGCCTTGCCAAATCCAAGTTCTGAGCTAAAAACTCAGCGGTGGCGGCCCGGGGCGGGGGTGCCAAGTCGGGACGTGCCCTCCCAAATCTGCGCAGCTTTGCGCCAAAAACAGCCATTTTTCGCCCAAAACAGCCCCAAAACCCGGGCGAAACGCCCAAAGGAAGGGATACGGTGAGTACACCGCACGTGCGGCTTCACTTCACCGTGTCAAAGAGCTCTCTAGTGCCCTTCAATTCCACGATATGTCCGAGAAACGGCCCAAAAAGGCGCCAAAAAGCCCCAAAAACCTGCGCAATGCGCACCAACACCCCGAAACCAAGCACGGGCCGTATCTTGGGCTACGTGGCTCAAATCCGAATTCCAAGGGCGCCTAGTCCACCCGCAAGCCCCCACTTTTTGTGGTTTCCAAGCCTCAGAATCGCCCAACGAGCCACTCACACCCCCGTACCAGTGGTCACTTGGTGGAGCCGGAGGGCAGCCCGGCCCGCGCACGTTGGGGGCCAACGGTGGGTCCACCAGGGTCCCCGGGGCGAAAAAAATCATTTTTTCCAAAGTTGTTCCTAGACCACTTAGGATGTTCAGAGAAGTGTTTTTAGGCCGTTTTGAGCCCGTGGTGGTGCGTTATGGGCCACGGAAAATTCCAAAATGCCTTGAAAATGGGCTGTTTTGGGACCAAAAATGGGTCAAAAATGGGTGAAAAACGCGTTTTTCCAAAAGTGATCCTGGACCATTCGGGATGCTCAAACAAGTGGTGCATGCGCGTTGGCAAATGAATTGTGCAACGCGCAAACACTTACCCACATGCATCTGGACCTAGGTTACAACAATATAGGTCCACTTGGGGTGGCCTCTTTATTTCGTTTGATGGGACAATATAAAAAGCTGCAAAGTTTCTATTTGAACGTCTGTGCAAATCAGAAGTGGGGGACCCAAAATGAATTGGCCAAACCCTTTTACATCCGAGAACTTGCAACCACTTTGTGTTCCATTCAACTGGATTTCCAAGACATTGGTCTTGTTGACCATAGTGTGATTGACCTCGTCAACACCTTGGTTAACAAATGGAATCCGCAAGTGTTGCAACAAAGCAACACATCCACACTGCTTTCGCTAAATCTTCTCTACAATTATAATATTGATATGGCGGGGGTTTGTGCATTGCAAGTGCTAGTAAACCACTTTGCCGTTGACGTGCATACAACAATTTCATGTGATGCATTCGATTCACCCCATTTGTACAGCGACGACGACTAGGTCCTTCGTCGGCAATTCTATGCAATTTAAAGCCAGTTCCCTTCAATTCCAAACATTTCGAGTAGCGAAGAGTTCCAAGCAGTTCAGGTTGCCATCCGTGGGAGTTCCCAATGTACAGGTGTACTGCTAACGGAATTACCATCACCTTCATGCCATGTCTACACCTTGGGAGCAAGGGTTACAACTGTTTCTGTACAGTGATTACCACGAGACGCGCAAGTAATTCCATCACGTGTTTTGCCAACTGTGCTTCGTTCCTCCAACACTGCCACGCGGTTACGGTAGATTGCGGTTTGATGGACATACTTACGGACCGGCTCTTTCTGGGCGGATATAAATTCCCATTAGCCTTCCCCTCCACCTTGTGCACAACTCCCACATAAAGAACCCGCGTGTCTTTTAGGAGAGGGGTGTAGATTAGAGGATATATATATATATATATATATATATATATATATATATATATATATATATATATATATATATATATATATATATATATATATATATATATATATATATATATATATATATATATATATATATATATATATATATATATATATATATATATATATATATATATATATATATATATATATATATATATATATATATATATATATATATATATATATATATATATATATATATATATATATATATATATATATATATATATATATATATATATATATATATATATATATATATATATATATATATATATATATATATATATGGCACAAGGCGTCAAGCCCCCCCCCCCCCCCTACGGACCTATGGGCCGGGGTTGGGTGGGGACCCAGGACCCCCCCCCCTATTTTTGGGTCGAGAAACTCAAAAAAAGATGAATTAGCTTGATCCGAGACAGTGGCAGGGCACAATTTTGGGATTTAGATACCGAAAATAGGGTCCTAACAAGTGCACTAAAAATAGCAAAATATGCAAGGTTGGCTCAAAAATTCGTACAGTGAGGTGTAGGTGCCCCTTCCCCTGCCCCTAGTGGGGCAAAAGGGTGATGAATGGATCCAATGGAAGGCAATGACGGCAATAGGCTGGGGGTTTGGTGGGTTTTGTGAGGTGAAGAGGGCTATTTTTAGGATTTTGGGGCTATTTTTGGGGATGATGTCACTCGGTAAGAAATATCTATTTTTAGCAACTTTGAAGGGTCATAGCGGCCCACCACCGTCTCCAATCACTCTAATTCCTCTTTTTTTGAATTTCTCGACCCAAAAATAGGGGGGGGAGGTCCTAGGTCCCAACCAAAGTCCGGCGGGTGGGGCCGGGTGGGGGGGGGGGCCTTGACGCCTTATGCCATATATATATATATATATATATATATATATATATATATATATATACTACACCCCTCTCCCCTTAAATCTAGCTAACAAGCAACAAGCAAGCAACAACAAGCAACAACAAGCAAGCAACAACAAGCAAGCACTTCTCCTCACCGTTTTGGCCATTGCTCCACCTCATCGCTTCGGGCTCTACTCTACTCTAGCCATCTTGGAGCCTAGGTGGTGGCCTTGCCAAATCCAAGTTCTGAGCTAAAAACTCAGCGGTGGCGGCCCGGGGCGGGGGTGCCAAGTCGGGACGTGCCCTCCCAAATCTGCGCAGTTTTGGGCCAAAAACAGCCATTTTTCGCCCAAAACAGCCCCAAAACCCGGGCGAAACGCCCAAACGAAGGGATACGGTGAGTACACCGCACGTGCGGCTTCACTTCACCGTGTCAAAGAGCTCTCTAGTGCCCTTTAATTCCACGATATGTCGGAGAAACGGCCCAAAAAGGCGCCAAAAAGCCCCAAAAGCCTGCGCAATGCGCACCAACACCCCGAAACCAAGCACGGGGCGTATCTTGGGATACGTGGCTCAAATCCGAATTCCGAAGGCACCTAGTCCACCCGCAACCCCCCACTTTTTGTGGTTTCCAAGCCTCAGAATCGCCCAACGAGCCACTCACACGCCCGTACCAGTGGTCACTTGGTGGAGCCGGAGGGCAGCCCGGCCCGCGCACGTTGGGGGCCAACGGTGGGTCCACCAGGGTCCCCGGGGCGAAAAAAATCATTTTTTCCAAAGTTGTTCCTAGACCACTTAGGATGTTCAGAGAAGTGTTTTTAGGCCGTTTTGAGCCCGTGGTGGTGCGTTATGGGCCACGGAAAATCCCAAAATGCCTTGAAAATGGGCCGTTTTGGGACCAAAAATGGGTCAAAAATGGGTGAAAAACGCGTTTTTCCAAAAATGATCCTAGACCATTTATGATGCTCAAACAAGTGGTTTGGACCCATTTTGAGCCCGTGGTGCCGCGTTTTGGCCCACGGAAAATCCCAAAATGCCTTAAACAGGGGCTGGTTCACCACCAAAAATGGGTCAAAACTGGGTGAAAAACGCAATTTTTTGAAAGTGATCACGGGCCATTTGGGAGGCTCACTCATTGCGGCAAAGGAATATATTGACAACCTCACCTCCGGTTTCTTCGTCGGTTTGTGCGATCTAATGCTGTGGAGCGATATATCCGGACCATATGCAAGCACTGCAATACGGGCAATTAACACAACATTGCGCTCCTCATCACGTACACTGCACACCCTAAATTTATCCTGCTACATGCCGTCCTTGTGCGCCTCGGTCATGGCAGAGAACCTATTGAATTGCACATCTCTCACAACTTTGGCTCTGAGTTTGCGCAGCGCAAAGAATGAAGACGGGTTGGTAGCTGTTATGGACGATAACACATCTAATCGCCTCTTCAAAGACGTTTTCTGTAAGGGCATGCATATGCTTAATTTACTCCACCTCGATCTCTCCTCTGGGTCCATCACTAATAGTGGTGCATGCGCGTTGGCAAATGAATTGTGCAACGCGCAAACACTTACCCACATGCATCTGGACCTAGGTTACAACAATATAGGTCCACTTGGGGTGGCCTCTTTATTTCGTTTGATGGGACAATATAAAAAGCTGCAAAGTTTCTATTTGAACGTCTGTGCAAATCAGAAGTGGGGGACCCAAAATGAATTGGCCAAACCCTTTTACATCCGAGAACTTGCAACCACTTTGTGTTCCATTCAACTGGATTTCCAAGACATTGGTCTTGTTGACCATAGTGTGATTGACCTCGTCAACACCTTGGTTAACAAATGGAATCCGCAAGTGTTGCAACAAAGCAACACATCCGCACTGCTTTCGCTAAATCTTCTCTACAATTATAATATTGATATGGCGGGGGTTTGTGCATTGCAAGTGCTAGTAGACCACTTTGCCGTAGACGTGCATACAACAATTTCATGTGATGCATTCGATTCACCCCATTTGTACAGCGACGACGACTAGGTCCTTCGTCGGCAATTCTATGCAATTTAAAGCCAGTTCCCTTCAATGCCAAACA
This sequence comes from Eutreptiella sp. 'Long Island Sound 2002', assembly GCA_964036045.1. Classification (NCBI taxonomy): domain Eukaryota; phylum Euglenozoa; class Euglenophyceae; order Eutreptiales; family Eutreptiaceae; genus Eutreptiella; species Eutreptiella sp. 'Long Island Sound 2002'. The sequence goes on from OZ038385.1 coordinate 50,727,669, forward strand.
TTTCGAGTAGCGAAGAGTTCCAAGCAGTTCAGGTTGCCATCCGTGGGAGTTCCCAATGTACAGGTGTACTGCTAACGGAATTACCATCACCTTCATGCCATGTCTACACCTTGGGAGCAAGGGTTACAACTGTTTCTGTACAGTGATTACCACGAGACTCGCAAGTAATTCCTTCACGTGTTTTGCCAACTGTGCTTCGTTCCCCTCCACCTTGTGCACAACTCCCACATAAAGAACCCGCGTGTCTTTTAGGAGAGGGGTGTAGATTAGAGGATATATATATATATATATATATATATATCTATATATATATATATATATATATATATATATATATATATATATATATTACTACACCCCTCTCCCCTTAAATTTAGCTAACAAGCAAGCAAGCAACACGTCTCCGTGCCGTTTTGGCCATTGCACCTTCCCATCGCCTCGGGCCTGACTCTTTTTTAGCCATCCTACAGCCTAGGTGGTGCCCTTGCCAAATCCAAGTTTTGAGCCAAAAACTCACCAGTGGCAGCCCGGGGCGGTGGCGCCAAGTTGGGAGGTGCCCTCCCAAATCTGCGCAGTTTTGGGCCAAAAACAGCCATTTTTCGCCCAAAACGGCCCTAGTAAGGGTTCAAAACAGCCAAACGAGTGCAAACGGCTGCTACATTCCACGTGCGGCTTGACTTTCTCGTGACCAAGGGACCTTTCGTGCCCTCTAACTCCACGATATGTCCGAGACACGGCCCAAAAAGGCGCCAAAAAGCCCCAAAAACTGCGCAATGTGCACCAGCACCCCGAAACCAAGAACGGGCCGTATCTTGGACTACGTGGCTCCAAACCGAATTCCGAGGGCACCTAGTCCACCCGCAACCCCCCACTTTTTATGGTTTCCAAGCCCCAGAATTGCCCAACGAGACACGTAGACCCCCGTACCAGTGGTCACTTGGTGCAGCCGGAGGGCCGGCCAGCCCACGCACAGTGGGGGCCAACGGTGGGTCCACCAAGGTCCCCGGGGCGAAAAAAATGATATTTTCCAAAGTTGTTCCTAGACCACTTGGGATGCTCAAACAAGTGTTTTTAGGCCGTTTGGAGCCCGTGGTGGCGCGTTTTGGGCCATGGAAAATCCCAAAATGCCTTGAAAATGGGCCGTTTTGGGACCAACAATGGGTCAAAAATGGGTCAAAAACGCGTTTTTCCAAAAGTGATCCTGGACCATTTATGATGCTCAAACAAGTGGTTTTAGCCCATTTTGAGCCCGTGGCGACGGGTTTTGGCTCCTGGAAAATCCCAAAATGCCTTGAAAATGGGCCATTTTGGGACCAAAAGTGGGTCAAAAATGGGTCAAAAATGTGTTTTTCCAAAAGTGATCCCGGACCATTTGGGATGCTCAAACAAGTGTTTTTAGCCCGTTTTGAGCCCGTTTTGACCGAGTTTAGCCTCTTCCACCACATATATGCACCACTTTGTGCCCTTCGCACGTACCTTAGAGCCGTGTGGAGCCACCTAGAGTTGGGAGAGGGGTGTAGATTGGAGGATATATATATATATATATATATATATATATATATATATATATATATATATATATATATGGTATGGGGTGTAGTAATATATATATATATATATATATATATATATATATATATATATATATATATATATATATATATATATATATTACTACACCCCTCTCCCCTTAAATTTAGCTAACAAGCAACAACAAGCAACAAGCAACAAGCAACAACACGTCTCCGTGCCGTTTTGGCCATTGCTCCGTCCCAACGCTTCCGATCTTTTTCCCATGTAGCCATCTTGGAGCCTAGGTGGTGCCCTTGCCAAATCCAAGTTTTGAGCCAAAAACTCACCAGTGGCGGCCTGGGGCGGTGGCGCCAAGTCGGGAGGTGCCCTCCCAAAACTGCGCAGTTTCGGGCCAAAAACAGCCATTTTTCGCCCAAAACAGCCCTGGTAAGGGTTCAAAGCAGCCAAACGAAGGCAAACGGCTGCTACACCCCACGTGCGGCTTGACTTTCTCGTGACCAAGGGACCTTTGGTGCCCTCTAACTCCACGATATGTCCGAGAAACGGCCCAAAAAGGCGCCAAAAAGCCCCAAAAACTGCGCAACGTGCACCAGCACCCCGAAACCAAGAACGGGCCGTATCTTGGGCTACGTGGCTCCAAACCGAATTCCGGGGGCACCTAGTCCACCCGCAACCCCCCACTTTTCATGGTTTGCACCCCTCAGAATCGCCCAACGAGACACGTAGAACCCCGTACCAGTGGTCACTTGGTGCAGCCGGAGGGCCGGCCAGCCCACGCAGAGTGGGGGCCAACGGTGGGTCCACCAGGGTCCCCGGGGCGAAAAAAATGATTTTTTCCAAAGTTGTTCCTAGACCACTTGGGATGCTCAAACAAGTGTTTTTAGGCCGTTTAGAGCCTGTGGTGGCGCGTTTTGGGCCATGGAAAATCCCAAAATGCCTTGAAAATGGGCCGTTTCAAGACCAAAAATGGGTCCAAAATGGGTCAAAAACGGGTTTTTCCAAAAATGATCCTGAACCATTTATGATGCTCAAACAAGTGGTTCTAGCCCATTTTGAGCCCGTGGCGACGGGTTTTGGCACATGGAAAATCCCAAAATGCCTTGAAAATGGGCCATTTTGGGACCAAAAATGGGTCAAAAATGGGTGAAAAAAGCGTTTTTCCAAAAGTGATCCCGGACCATTTGGGGTGCTCAAACAAGTGTTTTTTGCCCGTTTTGAGCCCATTTTGACCGAGTTTAGCCCCTTCCACCACATGTATGCACCACTTTGTGCCCTTCGCACGTACCTTAGAGCGGTGTGGTGGAGCCATCTAGAGTTGGGAGAGGGGTGTAGATTGGAGGATATATATATATATATATATATATATATATATATATATATATATATATATATGTTGTTGCTTGCTAGCTAGATTTAAGGGGAGAGGGGTGTAGTAATATATATATATATATATATATATATATATATATTATATATTTTATATATATATAAATATATATATATATATATATATATATATATATATATATATATATATATATATATATATATATATATATATATATATATATATATATATATATATATATATATATATATATATATATATATATATATATATATATATATATATATATATGGTATATGAGAGACCTGCCCCCCCCCCTGTCTGCCCCCCCCCCCCCCGGTCCTCCCCGAACTGCCCCAAACCCGCATCCTTTGTGTTTGTTCATGGTCTTTAGCCGTATTAATGCCTCAAACACCTTCCAAGCGCCCCGCCTCCTCTCTCAATTCCCCGCTTTCCGACAAAAAGCGGCCAAACAAGAGACGCAAGCTCGCCGACGACGAGGACCCGTTTTGAGAGCGGGAGACCACACTTCTCGATCTCGCCAAGATTATCCATTCCGAGGAGGACGCCGCAATCTTTCTCATCAAGCAAGGAGTCATCGAGGTATCGGGTTCGGGTTACGGAAGGCGGGGCACACACAAGGCGGGGCACACACAAGGCGGGGCACACAAAAGGCGGTCGATAGCAGTGCAGGAGTCTTGTTATTTAAGGGGGGTGCGGGGGCTGGCCCCCGCGTCGAGCGCAGCGAGCCGTATGCATAGTAGGACCGGCGGTGCACACACAAGGCGGTGCACACACAAGGCGGTGCACACAAAAGGCGGTCTGTAGCAGTGCAGGAGTCTTGTTATTTAAGGGGGGTGCGGGGGTTGGCCCCCGCGTTGAGCGAAGCGAGCTGTAGCGAGCTTCGCTCTTTTGCGTTTCAGGCACCGATCTGCCCGTGCCGCGACAAAGCAATGACGCTCCAAATTCGCTCCGAGAAGAAGTGCGGCATCACCTGGCGGTGCTCAGCGTGCAAGAAACGGCGGGGTTTCTTCACGGATTCTTCGTTTGAGGATTCGAGTGTTCCGCCGTCCACGTGGATCGTTCTCTTTTACCATTGGGCCAACGGTGCCTCCAAGGAAACCATGGCCAAAGAGAGCGGCGCTCTCGGCGGCCCCGATATGGTTGTCGAGGTCGACGAGACAGAGTACGGTCGCAAACGGAAGGGCGTCCACGGCAAAGAGGCAGACCCAAAACTCGATGTTTGGGGGTGTCTCGACAGGAATTCGGGGTGCGTAATCCTACGCGACTTCGAAAAGCTAAATAACGAGGGTCTTAAGAGGCAAAAGGGTCCGGCTAGGGCAGAGGAGGTCCTCCCTCTCGTTCGCAGGTACGTAAAAAAGGGATCCTTTGTGGTCTCTGATCGTTTGCGTGCCTACAGGACCCAGCTTGACCGCATGGGTTACAAGTGGCACGGTGTCAATCACTCAGACGGTGAATTTGTGCGCGAGGTCGAGGTTCAGGCACGGGGAAAAACCAAGATTCTGCCCGTGCATTCGCAATCGATCGATTCCATTTGGCGTCACATGAAGGATTTCCTTGCAAAGAACGCCTTCCGGCAAGAGGACTACCCCTCTTACGTCGAGGAGTGGCAGTGGCGCCACAATTATCAGGCGGCAAATCGCTTCCGCATGTTCATTTTCTCCCTCACCCTCTACCCATTTTAGAGTCCCAAGGACCTTCTCGGCAAGCCACACAACTCATATGTGGCTTCAAACGCTTCCATTTCGCGTCTTCTTCGTGTCTCGAGGGCCACATGAGGTAAGTCGAGGCATCCCCTATACCCCTGGGGGGGGGGCCAGACAGGGGGGGGGGGCAGAGCTCTCATAAGCCATATATATATATATAATATATATATTAAAAATTTATTTCTGAGTGTCAAACAACTACACTCGCGTGACACTTGTCAACACTGGCGTGACACTTCCCCCGTTTCACTTGTTATTCTTGCTGCTTGCCCTGTTGTACAAAGGTGGTTAGTGGTTTTTGGTGGTTTTCTGTTTGCGTCAGATTTACTGCATATGCACACGGTGCCCATGCAGTACACAAATTTTGCCTCACGTCGCAACATTTCCGTAAATTCAAGCTGCAGTGTTCACAAACTCGCGAAACAGTCTCAGTTGATGAGCAGCAACAGGTGAGATGACACTGCCTCATCCGTTTGGACGCATGCAGTTTGCTGCCTTTGTTGACTGCATTTTTGCCATGGGTTTGCTTTGTTTTTTGTTCAAGCAACAGTCCAGTGAATTTACCTACATCACCAAGTTATGGGGGATATTTGTGACATTGGCGACATGGATGCATCATTTGCAATTTGGAATTTCAGGGGGTAAGGGAGTGATTGACTGGATGGCTGTTTGTGTTGATGACCAGACTGGATCATTTTCGTGCTTATTTGTTGTGGTGACATCCCCATAAGTGTTGGTAAAGGTGCACACCCCAATGCTTCTTTGAATTCCTCCTTTCTCTGCCTCCCTTTCTTGGTGTCTTTTTTTCGCAGGCTTTTGGTTATTGTTTTTTCAGACTTGGGGTGTCGATGGCCACCCTCTGTCTCCGGCACATTTGGGTTGTTATGCTCATACTGTGCACAACCATTGTGGGGCACCCAGGCACCCGGAGCAATGAAACCAGTCTGACCGTCAAAAACCCAAATGCCTCCAGTTGCTTGAAAAATGACACCGATTATCCGCAGCGTGTGGAGGACGTCATTCTGAACGTGTCAAGCGCGATTGCCTGCCAGGCTTGGTGCTTTCATGACCCCAAGTGCGCCTTCTTCTCATGGGTTAGCGATGAGTTTCCAGACCCGAGCCTCCGAAGAAAATGTTATCTGAAGCACTTGTATGCGCCAGCAAAGCCCTTGAAGGGCGTTATCTCAGGACCCGACGAGTGCCTGCCGCAAAAGGTTCCTTTGCCATTGGCCCAGCAACTTGGACACCCACTCATCTGCAACCCTCCCAAAGTCAACCGGGAAGGGACGGGCACCTTGGTGGTGGTGCTTGCCTCCCTGCGAGCCATGCGACTCACTTATGACGGTCTTCGGATCTTCGTGCTAGAAACCCTCGGGACAAAGGTCCATCTGGCCTTTTCCGTGGCTCGTGGACCTCAATACAGGGATTACTTCCGATACGCCGATTATGTCTGGGAGGTCGATGAGCCGTTGCAGTTTGATTTCCAAGATTATTTCAATGAGATCTCCCGGACCTGCTACAATCGGTCCTTCACGAAACAAGACACCTTCAGCATTACCAAGGGCGGAAACTTGCTGGGAGGCCTGTCTGGCATTTCGGGCAGCGGGGCCCCGCAAATGTTTTTTAAGTGGGTGGCACTGCAGCAGATGGCCCATCTGGGCCTATTCGACAGGTACCAACATATAATAGTGACTCGGTCGGACCGCATGTATGCTAAGCCCCATCCTCCGGTCAACAGATTGCCTCCCATGCATGTACTCATCCCGCAGGGCCAGGATTATGGTGGGGTCAACGATCGCCATTTAGTGATGCACTCCTCCGATGCCCCCCACATCCTCAATCAGTTGCATATGTTGCTCTACGTGCCTCTTCGGCTGCAGAAATTTCCTTTAGGCACTGACGCGTGGCCGAACTGTGAAGCGGGGCTGAAGTGGTGGCTCGCGGAGCATTTGCACCTGCGAATCTCGCGTTTTTCAAATGTTGCCTACCTAGTGACGGACAGGTTATACAACAACCTGGGTAAAACACCAAACACCTACGGCCAACTGCGCCTGGGGCACATCCCGATCTTTCCCAAGTATCCGGAGGAATATGGTGCAGTGACTGAAAACCTGAAGAAGAAACCAGGCATGGGTGGACGCGTTGTGGCAGGCGTGGCGGCTGGACATCCTGCAGGTGCCCCCCAACCCAACGAGGAGGGCTCACTGCATTGGCGTCGCCGCCGTGAGTGTCGCTGGGGCGGCACTAGGGAGGGGCGGGTGCAGGGCGGGTGGTTGGGTTGGGAAGGCGGGCAGGCCCTGCTTTACCTCCGCACTGATGGAGCCGTCCTGCGCTCCCTCAGGACTCCCCACCCCTGTCTGTACCTGCGGAGCGAGAAATGGTGGTGTGGCGGGCTGGGGACAGGCAGGGTACAGGGCACTTGGTATGGCAGTGGTTTGCCTGCCCCTCACTACTGCGGGTGGAGGGTACACCGGTAAGTGATGGCGTTCGTCTGTGAGCATCAGCCCTGGGACTTTGTGTGCTGGCCCGTGACGAGAACCCTCGGTGCATTGCCGTGTGTCGCCCACATACGGAGCAGCTTCTTGCCACACACTCCGGTCAGTGAACCCAACGCTAAGTGCTACAGCGATACAGAGTGATGTGACGATCGCACAGTGTTTGGCACTGCACAGCAGGTCGACCGTTGCGCTGCTGTTCCCGGTCCATCTCGTGTGCACAGGGCTGTCCTCAAGAACCCCCACTTTTTTTTTATTAAGGACAGCCCCCAAGGACCACCAACCGCCGCCAACCGCCCACCACTGTTCACTAGTGTTTCTGTGGTTTGTGTCTTGCCCATGTCTTGCCGGTGAAGCAGAGAGCGTCCCCATGACCGTTCATTTCTGTTGGCAGTACGAACCCGTTTCTTTTTTTCCCCCTTAACGATAGCCCTGCGTGTGCACGCGCTGGCCTTTGCCCCCAACCCATGACCCGCCCCCCCCCCACCCCCACAGGAAGGCGTGACCTTCATTCCCAACGACTTCCTCATGGACCGGCAGCAAAACATGATGATCATCACGGGACCCAACATGGGCGGCAAGTCTACCTACATCCGCACGGCGGGCGTCATCCAACTCATGGCGCAGATTGGGATGCCGGTGCCCTGCGCCTCCGCAACCATCTCCGTGTGCGACAGCAGCCTGGCCCGCGTCAGGGCGACTGACTACCAGGTCGCTCGTCTGTGTCACTGCGCCCGGGGGAGGGTCCTGTCGGGGGAGGCTTTGTGCTGCGTGTTCGCGTGGTTGTGACGCATTGTAGTCCGTCCGTTTGTGTCCCATCGTTTCGTGTCATATGTTGCTGTGCCATAGCCCCCTCCCTCCCCCCCCCCCTCCCTCCCGCACTATAACTCCCCCGCTGCCTCCTTCCCTTCCCCCCGGTGCCACTTCCTTGTCGCGGCGAACAAGGCCACCCACTCCCACGGGCGAGCTCAGCCAGGGCAGGTGAAAAATTCATTTGCAGGTGGGGGGGGGGGTCACTCGAGCCCCCCAAAATTGGGGGGGGGGTAAAGGGGCTCCCGTGACGGAGCAGTACTAAGGTGGGGAAAGTTGGTTTTGGGGTCACCCCTGATTATCTGTGCATCTTACCCCATTCTGCCCCTTGCTTCAGTTTGAGAGAATGCCCCCCCCCCCCCAAATTATTCCGGTACCCAGGCAGAATTGGACATTGTGCTGTGTCGTTTGCAGGCTTCTGGTCCAGCGATGCTGCCAGAGGCCGCCCTTCACTTCATGGAGGTCACGGTGCATCCCCCACAATGCGTACCCACCTGACGAGGAGTCTGAGTGGTGCCCATTAGCCTTGCATGGGGTGGGTGGGTGGGTGCCACAGAAACTGGGCACCCTGCGGCAGGGACAGTGACAGTTTTGCTGCTCAACAGATGGTTGTAACATTGACAGCTTGCCTTGCTTGTCCCATCTCGGGCTCTCTCCGATGCTGAAAATGGTTTGCTTCGCTCTGTTTTTTTTTTTGTTCTGTCTGTTGGGCCAGTTTTAGTTATGGCCTCCAGTCAGTCATGCTTGCTTGCTTTTGAGTGAGTGGTCGTCGGCAGAGAGATTGGGGGGGAGTCAGAGAAACATGGCAGCGTCTTTTTTACCTTGTGCCCGACGCTGGTTGCTGAACCCCCACAGCATCCGCCCCCCTGCAGGTGGGTACCCTGGTGGGAGCGTAGGTTAACCCCAGTGCAGCCCTCTCAGGCAGAGCTGCGTTGCCACCAGGGTATCACAGAGCATGCGTCAGCAGCCACCTGCAGGGGATGTTTTAGGGTGCCCGTGGCATCTGCCCCACCTCTGCCTGGGAGGGCGGCAAGTTATCTCTCTTTTTCCATGACCAGTCCAGTTCCAGCAGTGAGAGTTCTACGTCTGATGAGGATTCCTCGGACTCCTCTTCTTGTTCGAGTGATTCCTCAGATTCAGACTCCAGCAGTGAGTCTGAGATGTCAGGATAATACCATACGAGAAGAAATGGTGCCAATGGGAGGCCAGGGTGGGGCGCCAAAAAATTGTGGCGAGAAAGGACTGGGGGCCATGTGCTCTTTAACAAAAATACCACCACCATTGGCACCAGTGTTAAGTGTTGTCCACGGACAAGGATACATTATTCGTCATGAATGTGCATCACACCAACCCGTTTAAAGTGTTGGCCCAGACGAGGGTCTTTTTGGGGGCTTCTGCCCCCTGGGAAATAGGCTCAGTCACGGGAGCCCCCTTTTTTTTGGAGGGGGGGTGGTTGGGAAAGGGGGCTTGAGTGACCCCCGCCCCCCGCAAATGAATTTTTCTGAAGCCCAGTGGATGAGACCGTACTTGGTCGCCTTCCAAGTGCAAGCCAACGGAGTGCACTGTGTCAGCCCCACTCAGGGACCTGCACTAGCCCTGGGGAAAGGGGGGCATTTTCACACAGCGCGGGCACAGCGCCAATTATTACGTTGCTTATCCCGGGAACACCCCTGAAAACCACCCACCTGCAGAAGGATGTATGATCAATTCAACACAGCATCGGGGGTGCAGAATTCAGGACCCCAGGACCCGTGGCAAGCATCAGACTAAAAGAAAATTTCCCTGGTGTACCAGCACGGGGGGGTGTAGGGTGCAGAATTCAGGACCCTGGGATCCGGTGGTGGAAAACAGCCGACTTTTTGTGCAGCGCGGGCACAGCGCACGGTGCGCCCCCACGGGGGGGCGTCCCGCGAGCCAGGCCCACACCACAACAGCACGGAAACAGTGGGCCGTCGCCTGGGGAGGGTACACAGAGGAAACAGAGCGGTGGCATGACCGCGAGAGCAGATAACGAAAGCGCCTGACAACCGAGCGAGACATGTGCGCGCCACAAACGAACTGCCACGGAGCACACTGCGAACGCCAGCTCCAAGGCCCCCATAGTCCCTACAGCCGCCCCTGTGCCAGGCGGCGACCTCGAGCCATCCACCGGGACGTGCAGTTGCAAAAAGCGGCCTACATCATCAGGTCAACCAATATCAATTCCATTACCCCCCCCCCCCCCCCCTCCCTCCCCCCATCCCCCCCTCCCGCACCATATGACGTGCTTGGCTCAACTCTCTCCCTGCACTTTGCACCGGCCAAGATGACACCCAGCGGACCAAACCAAACTCCTCTTTCCCCTCCCTCCCTCCCTTCCTCCCTCCCTCCCTCCCTCCCTCCCTCCCTCCCTCCCTCCCTCCCTCCCTCCCTCCCTCCCTCCTTCCCTCTCTCCGTTCCTCCCTCCATCCCTCCCTCCCTTCTCTCCGCAGGGATCCTGGGGCCTCACAAGAGGCGTGGAGTTTACACGGTGATCAACGACGAAACAGGCGAATATAGGAGAAACGACAGGTCACTAAACAGACCAGGGGACCAAAAGAAGGAGACAGAAATACGCAGGGCGCGCGATAGCGAACAAGACAAGGGATGCAAGCAACATGGAAGAGAGCACATAGGAACGATAAGGGGACACGGATGTTAGAGCAAAGACCAGGCCCATGACCGAAGCACATACACGGCACACCCAGAGCAAAGACCTGTGTGATGAAACAGGCAACAAGACCTGGCTGATCGGCCAGGCAAAATTCGGGCACTGTGTGGGTGCTGCCCTGTGCAAACATGCATCAAGCCAACACCACAAATGCGCAAAAGCTCACACATCACTACTCAGGTCGCACGGGCGAATGCCGGCGATCCAAGAGCACAGAGCGCGAGGTGATAGACCAGAAAGCGCCTACATGAAGGCAGCGGAGCGCCGCAATGCATAGCGAGATGGGCACCAAGCCAAGAGTCGACACGAACATGAGGCCATGGACCGCCGGAAGCGGCGGCCACTGGGGAATCATGCACAAACATGCAAGCGGCAACGCTAAGAGCGTGAGCAGCCGCATGCGCGGCGCACACAGACCACACACAGGTGGGGCCAAGGTGCATACACGGTCATGTGTGTAGCCACAGGTGAGCATGCGAGTGCGTGGGCGCATACAGTCCTGAGCGCACTTGATAACCTGAGTCACTAACCTACCACTGCAGCTACGCACCTTGTGTTACAGGAACCAAGGGGGGGGGGGGGCGAGACGGAATCTGCCCTTTCAGCAACAACCACAACCAAGAGCATGGGTGCCACAATGGCACCATGGAGGGAAGGGTAAAGGGAAAAGGTGGAACCGGTAAGAACCTCCAGAACCTCAGAGCAAGAGCAAGCTCGGACGAGATGCATGTATGAATGGATGATGTGACTCCAGTGCAGTGCTTGAGTACAAGGAGGGAGTGGGTACAAGACAGAAGAACACAAAGGTGGATCACCGAAGCGAACTCACACAACACAACCCCGCAAGAAAAGGACCCTGGGCAGACGGTGTAGCGCACCGGAAATGCGTAGCACATCCATCCATCCATCCATCCCTCCTTCCCTCCCTCCCTCCCTCCCTCCCTCCCTCCCTCCCTCCCTCCCTCCCTCCCTCCCTCCCTCCCTCCCTACCCTCCCTCCCTCCCTCCCTCCTTTCCACCCTCCCTTCCTCCCTCCCTCCCTCCCTCCTTCCCCCGACCCTCCCTCCCTCCCCCCTTCCGTCCGTCCGCCCCTCCCTTCCTCCCTCCCATACCCGACCCACCACCCCCGTGTGCGATCAGGTTCGGGGGGTGTCCACCTTCATGGCGGAGATGCTCGAGACCTCCTCCATCCTCGCCAACGCCACGGAGTACAGCTTCATGATTGTGGACGAGTTGGGGCGCGGCACTTCCACGTACGACGGGTTTGGGCTGGCGTGGGCAATCTGCGAGGCCATCGCCTGTGAGGTCGGCGCCTTCTGCCTCTTCGCGACACACTTCCACGAGCTGACGCACATGACCGCGCAGCACAACAACGTGCGGAACCTGCACGTCACCGCCGACACATCGCACGACAGCATTGCGATGTTGTACCAGATCCAGCCCGGCGCCTGCGAAAAGGTGCTGTTGCAACCCCCGCTGCAAGCCCCTGTGCCCTGTGCCCCACCCCAAAACCTCACCACTGAGAAATATCCCCCCCTTCTCACATTCCCATCCAGTTCTCCTTTTTGTTTGGGATATGGGAATGTTTCAGTCATTGTTCACCGGCCATCATACGAGATGTAGGCCTTGGGATGCAGGCCTGGCGACCCAGTGCCAGACTGAGCACAGCCAAGGCGGAGATGCTGAAGTCATACCAAGATGATACCTATGGTCACCCGAGGCATGTGGTGTGGTCGCATCCCCCGAGCCTCGCTAACAGGCGGGGCGGGGGGTTCATGGGGGAACAGCCCAACACCCTGCCTGGACCTGGCGAGACTCGGGGGATGCACAGGGCTCCTTCAAGGGGGGGTCTGGGACGGGGGGGTCCAGCCCCCTCCACCCCCTCCAACCCCTGGGGCCGGGCACCTTGACGTGGTGTGGAGGCATGGTGGGGTCTCCCCAGTGCGAACGGACCGGAACAGGGGGGCAGCCTTGCTGCTGCAGCTTCGCTATGCTCAGCAGATCTTCAGCCAATTCCCGGTAGGCCACCCGCCACGCCGTGATGCTGGGCGCTAGAGCAATCGGGTCGCGGTCACGGGGGCTCTCTCCATGTACCCGGGGTTTGGCGGTGGATAGCCTGTGTCCACCTCTGCTCAGCAAGCGGGAACGCCGTCGCCTTTCCCAGGTATCTGCGCTTTGCACGCTTTGCTCTTGTTTGTCTGCGAGCGGATGGTGGGGCGGGCATCCCGTGAACACCTATCTCGTGGGGACCCGCTTTGGCACACCATCTGCGCTTTGCCCATTTTGCTCTCTATCTACAAGCGGGTGGTGGGGTGGGCATCCCGTGAACACCTATCCGGTGGGGACCCGCTTTGGTAAACCACCTGCGCTTTGCACGCTTTGCTCTCCATCTACAAGCGGGAAATGGGGCAGCCGTCCCATGAACACCTATCCGCTGGGGACCCGCTTTGGTACACCACTTGCGCCTTGGACGCTTAGCTCTGTTTTGCGCAACTCTAGCTGTCACCAAGGTCCATGCATGCCTACTGTCGGTGTCCGGCAATCAAACAAGTCGCCTAGAGACGCCATGCTGGGCAGGGGCCTCTATGCGTCCACTCGACCAGGGTTCCAGCCCCAGGTTGGGTCTGTCGCCGAGGTATCCCGGTGCAGCAGGGGCGTTGGTTTGGAGACGAGACCGGGCCCAATTCGTCCTACGCCCGGGATGGACGTGGCTAGTCTAGTCTTTGCTCTTGCATCCCTATCCGTGTGGTGGAGACACGGGGAGTGGGCACCCTTTCCCGGCTATCCGCTGGCACGGGGCTTGCGCCGATCACCGGCAGCTCCTCCTCCTCCTCCTCCTCCTCCTCCCCCCCCCTAGTGGTGCTCAGTTCTTAGAGGCACCGAAGAAAAGTTTTGGTCTAAATTTATTGGCGCTGGGCTGGGGCTGAGACCGGGGCAAACCAAGGGCTATGCCCAAAGCGCAGAGCAAGGGCCAGGGCCAAGGCTGGGGCTGGAGCCAGGGGCTGAGCCCGGATGCACCCCAATGCCAAGGCCCAGGGCAGCGTGAGGGCCACAGCTCAGGCCAGGGCCAGGGCAAGGGCTAGCGCCAGGGCAAAGAATCGTACTTTGGTGCGCCGCAGGTGGACCGAGCCTTGCCCTGGGTCTGGGTACTGCCCTGCCCTTGGAGTCTTGGCTCTGACCCTGGCCCCAGCTGTGGGGGGCGAGCAGGGAAGTCCTTGAAGGAGAGGGCGCTGGGGGGCAAACTCCGGGCAGTTACAAAGCGGTTGGGGCGCGCTGTAAAATCAGTTGGAAAGGTGGGTGGGGGTGGTATTGGGGCTGCGGGCGTGCCTTCGGGGCGAGTCGTAGGAGGAGCGTTGGGAGCTGAAAGCTGAAAGCAAAGCCCTGGGAGCAAGGGCAGGCGGGAGGGTGAGAGGGAAGGAACGGAATTTTTTTTATGCCAATCGAGCATCCTCGTATATAGAGCGTCCAATAGGGGTGTCATACAGCAATTGGTTTTGTGTTTAATTGCCGTTGTAAACACTTTCTGGAACTCTTCTGAACTGGTAGTGCCATTAATTTAAAACACAAAAAAAGGGGGGGAAGGAACGGAATTATAGCTTCCATGATGACGCACTGGCCCGGCCATCCCCTCAAGCCTTGAGCTTTTCCGGCCAAATCCCCCCCCTGCCCCACTGGAATGCGGAGGGTCGGGTGCAGTGCAGCACGGTACAGCTGAGGGAACCCGCTGAAACACGAGTGGAATGCTCCTGTGCCCGACCCCCGGGAGTCCTCTGCCCAAACCCCCTCTGTGACCCTCTGATCGGGGGGTTCAAGCCCCAGGGACATGGGCGGCCTTTGAGGAGGGGCGCCCTGGAACTGCTTAGGGCCAGCTCTTTGCCCCCACAACCACACCGGCAGGGCGGTATCTGATACCCCCCCCCCCCCCTGGGCAAAGACCGCCTTGTCTAAGCACCGGGACCTGGTCTGACCGTCACTTTTACTGAACCACGGTCTTTAGGGTCAGAAAATAGGCAAAGCGTGATTGTGTGCCGATTGTAGAGGGAAAGAAGGGCTGTGTCATGCTTGTGATGAGTGCTCCTGCTCACAATAACATTCTGCTTGGGACTGCACCCCACTGCTCTTTGTTTTGATGTGATTTTCCAAACAAACCCATTCCAAAGCCTGCTGCCAAGCCTGCCCCAAAGGGCAAGCATTTGCAATTGTTCAAGATGAGGCGCAAGGTCGGAAAGGGTTTCTATTCCACAGCTCCTGATGCCCCTGATGGGCAGTGAGGACCTCCAGAGCACGCTGAAATTTTCCTGCACACATTGCGTTCTAGTGCCCTGTTGTAACTATTGTGCTAAGGGTGAGGTATGGGCAGGTTTTCGGGACATGTGTTTTTTGGTACTGCGCGTCGTGCACTAGCACCGCCTTTTCAAAGCCATCACTGACCATCACTTTCCTGACTTTCCTGGTGCTTGAGCAAGGGGGCAGGGGTGCACATAAGGGGCAGGGAAGCATTAGAATGGCCTCGCACCGCAGGAGCGGGGGGGGGGGGGGGGGTTGGCACAAGGAGTGGGGGGGGGGGGGGGCAACCCCCCCTGAACCCCCCCTCCCCAGACCAAAGTGACCAACGTGTGGGAAAACGAAATTTACAATCGGAAAAATCTTGTTGGGCCGTTTTTCGTACACCAACTTTTGGGTCCCAGACCCCCCCTCCCCCCTCTCTTCTAATACATCCATCGCCTAAGGACCCTGAAACAGGACCCAAGGACTCCACTTTTGCGCTGGATGCAACATGGGAAGGGACCTAAGGACTCTAGTGCGGCATGGAGGGGGCGAATGTATTGGAAGGGGGGCAGGCCCCCCCTCCCCCCTCCATGGGGCGCCCAGCCTATCCCCAGCTACTGCCCCCGAACGGCATTTGTAACCGACAGTAACCACCCCCAACCGCTTTGGCAACCTCTTCCAACCGCTTGTCAAACCGCTTCTGGGGCTACCTCTAAGGTCCCTTCCCTTCTAAGGCAAGGACCCTGGGAGCCCTCCATTGATGACTGTATATGTACAGAGCTTTGGGATCCACGTCGCCGAACTTGCGAAGTTCCCTCCGCAGATCGTCATGTGCGCCAAGCGGAAGGCGGCGGAGCTGGAGAACTTCGGTGGCGCGGCACGCGAGGCCAAAAGGGCCAAACCGGACGCTGTGGCCGGCGGCAGCAAAGCTGCGGTGCGCAGCCTGTTCCAGGCCTTCTGCCAGGGGCCTCTCAGGTCCGCTGAGCTGCAGAGCCTCCGGGAGCAACTGGAGACACACGTGGCGGAGGATGAGTACATTCGGGGCGTTGTGACACAGCAGTGACCGCCCTGCCACGTACCACGACGGCGCGCCGCCACACCACACAACACAACGCAGGTACCCCCCCCCCCCCCCCGGTCGCACGGCCGTGTGTGAGCACGGCGACCGGACGGGCCGTTGTCTCTCCGACCGCAGCTTCTGTCGTCCGAAGACACATGTTGCCTCCGCTTTGAGACTGCAACTCCCGATTCCGTTTGATGTGATCCCGGGGGCCCCGACTCTGCGGGTCCCAGGACGCCCCCCCCCCCCCGGCACCCCACATCGCTCGACACTGATTGCTGATGTCTGACTGACCGGGACTACATGATGTTCTGTTTGCTGTTGCAGACACAGCTGCTGCGATTTGAAGCGAGCGTCGATGTGATGGGACCCCCACGTCCCAAGAGCCGCTTTGCAGGCGGACCGCGCGGTCGCTTTCTCTGATTGTGCAAGGGGGAAGGGGATGTGACAACCATCCAAAGCCATATCAACAGGCGTACCCATGCGGACGCCCGTACATGAAGAAGCAAAGTCACATTCAATGTGTTTGCCCTGCCACACACACCCTGTGGCGCACGGGAGTAGATTTCCAGGAGCTGATACCCTCGATGGATGGACGCAACCCCAGCCCCAGGGGCTGTGCAAGGCTGCACCAACCTGTACGTAGTGTGATGCAGCTTGGGCGCACCAAATGCTTCAGCACTGTGACCAATGTAGCTGCAGCCACCGTCCCGCTGTACCTGCTGTCGCTGCTCCAGCCACCGTAGCCACTGCAACCGTGGCAGCCACCGGCCGGCCAAGCCAGTGTAGCCACCCTAGGCACTGCAGCCACTGTCCCACCACTGCAGCCACTCCAGCCGCTGCAGCTGCTCACAACAAGGACACGGTGTGTGCCAACTGCATCGGGTGGATGCACTGCATCGCGCGCGCGGCGTGCACGGCGCGCTGCTTCGGCGCGCTGCTTCGGAGGCATTCTCCGTGAAGGGCTAATGACGTGTTGATCGGTTCCCGTCATCATTCGGTGGTGCGACAGCGTCTTGCCCTGTTGTCAAGATATGGCATGTCGGTAGCCGGCACAAGACCGCAGATGGACCTGGAATGTCAAAGGTCGCACTCAACACGAGGCCCGAATCTCCCTTATCCGTCAGCTCTCGTGCATGCACCCTCCACCAGCGGCGGTCTTGAAGTACATCCTCAATCCGTCCATTGGGGTATACCCCGGATGCACTGGG
This sequence comes from Eutreptiella sp. 'Long Island Sound 2002', assembly GCA_964036045.1. Classification (NCBI taxonomy): domain Eukaryota; phylum Euglenozoa; class Euglenophyceae; order Eutreptiales; family Eutreptiaceae; genus Eutreptiella; species Eutreptiella sp. 'Long Island Sound 2002'. Next base: position 50,744,810 of record OZ038385.1, read on the forward strand.
GGGTGTCAGAGGGAAATGGTTAAAGACGCGTGTGTAGAACATGCTCGAGCAATGGGGGCACTGGCTAAAGTCCCGGACACGGACCACATGGGCAGGCCTGTGGCAAAAGACAGGAGCCAGGCAGCAGCACAAAAAAAACGGTGTGGACGGAGCTTCGGGCGGGCCGACCCCTTTCCACAAAGCCCCAGTGGGCCCGCGGATTCGGAAGGCGCGTCTGCTCACTCGGGCGAAGGCAATACGACCGGTACCAGGGCTACGCCTCCCCTGACTGTCCGCCGCACAGCAGCGCGCCGCGCCCCGGCCTTCTTCAGAGAAAATCATTCGTTTACAAGAACTGTCTGGAGTAGATTTCCAGGAGCTGATACCCTCGATGGACGGACGCAACCCCAGCCCCAGGGGCTGTGCCAGGCTGCACCAACCTGTACGTAGTGTGATGCAGCTGTCTGTACGACGCATGCAGTGCGTTGGCAAGTCCCTCGGCAGTCCTCAGCAGCTCCGCACATCCCTCAATGGGGGCAGATGCTGCACACAAATGTAGCAGCTCCAGCCGATGTGGTGGGGCTTTGTGCTCCATGGTGAGTATCACCCCGCACGAAGTGCCCACACATGCACCCCCATACCTGTCATAATCAAACCCGTGCGTGAGGAATCATTGCAAGTGACAAGCAAAAGTTCCCAGCTTTTGACCCTCGTATGTGGTGTTTTCAGTGGTTGGTGGTGTTGGTTGGTTGCGGTACTGCCACCCCGATCTGATGATGGGGGCGGTGTGGCCATGATTCCGCGGGGCCGAACACAGGACTGGCGGATGCACAAACCAAAAACAACCTGGTGTGGCACGCGCCCACATGCTGGACTCCCCCCCCCCCCCACAAGCGCTTTTGGGGCCAACAACCTGCAGTGCAATGGGGCCCGCGCTCTTCACCAGGACAGGGGCACGGCCACACGGCACACCGTAAAGGGCACTCTGTATGCCCCCTTTTGAGCCATCCCCTGCTGTCCGAGAACACCGAGAACAAGTTGGAGTTGGGAGACTCACGGATATCAAAGTTTGTGCTTGCTTGTTACTTTGCGCCATACTTGTGAGAGGGCACTTATGAAGATCCAGAAGGGCTCGTGTTAAAGTTGTCTGCGCAGTGAAATGACATGTGGGGTGTGTGTGTGTGAAATCACTGCATGGCATTTTCTTTTCCCAATAGCATTGGACAATTGATCCTTGCGCAATTTCGAACCAACGTGAACACACAAGGAAAGGGAAAAGGTACTACCTTTCGGGGTCATAAATACGGACAACCCTGTGGCAATGGCGGTGCCCACCCTGCCCACACAAAGTGGTTCTCATGCCACGTCCAAGTCCGTTGTGTCCCCACCCTTGAGTGTTAAGATCATTTCCCAAAGGTGGCAACTCCACAAGCAGCATGTGCTCTAAGATCCGAGTCCGATCATCATAACTAAGTTGCACCTTCCTTCTTTCAATCACGCCTCGAAAATCAGAAGGCAACTCAGTGAAAGATTGATCCCATGGCATCGAAGGAGTTTGGTTTCCATCACCTTTAGCCTCCCCTAGTGCACCGACTCCACTAGAAGCCAAAGAACGCAAATCACAGCATGGTCCAAGTAACGCCTTTGGGTTAATGTAATGACGGCGTTACCAAAACAACATCAAGAGTAACAGACTGTTGTGTAGCCAATTACTGAATTTGAGTCCAATTATGAGGGCAACGTGCAAAATTGCCCTCGCCACAGCCCAAGCCTTCCCATCTCTCCCTAGCCGCCACTGTTGGCCCCATTATCAACCTCCACCGAGCGCATAGAGGGCTACTGTTGGCATGCAGCAACGGCCATAGCTGCCAATTCTCCCAAAGGTTGCCTGGGTAAAAGCAAACAGACCACTTCTCTCTGCGGTGCTATTGTGTTTCACTGCGCCTCTGGCCTCAATATCAATGCACTGGCTCCTGATGAACGGGATTTTTATATATGATAACGGGGGTCACATCATAAAGAAAGAAACGTCCTTCATGATACTCCACCCACAAGACATGACGATCGGGCTCAAGGACACACCCTCATATTGGTCCTTCGCTCGCTCCGTGACGTTTTTGCATGCAATTTCGCAGTATTGTTGGTTCAAGTCAACCAAGTACATGAAGGCTGGCTTCGCGTTTTCTACGTGTTTTGGCGCATCTAGCATCTTGTATGGGGCTTGTGACTGGCGCATGTTGTACACATTACATTGTGAACACCCTTGCTCCACCAGCTTGGTCCCAATGCCATGACAATGCGTATAGGGGTGTTTGCAAGAATTTTTTGAGTGTCCATATTTTTTTCTGTTTTTGTCGGCACATTTAGGATTTTGCTGCGCGAAAAGATGACTCTCCCAAGAGAAGTAACAGGGGGAGCAGAGAAGATGAGCTAGTGCACAAAGAGTTGTTGGCAGTGGCGGATAGCCCTCGGCCTAAAGAGATGGGAGATCAATGTGAATTTGTCTTGATCTCACGGACGTCAAGGAGACACCTGGGTGCCATCTTTGGAGGTGCAAGTGTTGGAGGTGCACCAGCCACCTTGGAAGGTCCGTGAGGGCGTACACACCCGTTCAATTGGGAGGCAGGGGAAGGGCAAGGCGTGGGACTAGTTCCTCCCGCCACCCCGCTGTACCCGAATCGAAAAGGATGGCACACCTCGGCTTTAACCCAAATCTGGGCGTGTCCTTGCCTCTTGACCTATTTTGTGAGCGCTCGGTGGACACTTGGGTCATGATTTGAGGTTCTTGTTGCTTGCTTGTTGCTTCCTAATTGTTGCTTGGCCGGATTTATGGGGAGGAGGGTGTAGCAATGTTTTTTTTTTGTGCCAACAACCTCTTTCGTTCATGAAAAAAAATTGCAACAAGTTGTTTAGCTAGCCAGAGTCTTGCAACTCCGAGTCACGTACAATGGCATATTGCTGGCTTGCCACCACAAACTAGGGTCTTGGCTGGGATTCGCCTGTACAAACAAGCTTGTGTCCAGACTGAGATTTGCTTGCACAAATAGGCGGCGTTTGGATATGTATGTAAAGCGGGCTGGTATTCAGCAAGCCAAAGAGCTTCGCATATTGCCTATTTGTATGGGCAAATCCCAGCTCGGATGCCAATCCGTTTGTATAGGCACCTCGAGGGGGGTGGGGACTCATGGGTGAGCCATTGGGCCGGCTCACCAACAATGTGCCTATCTCTTTGGCCGGACAAACGCTGGCCCATTTATTGGCAAATGGCGGCTTGGATGCCAGCTTGTTTGTATAGGCAACTGGGTTAGGACCTCGGACCCTGTGCATATGGATAGCATTCCCTTGGGCGGCCTAAGAGCATACTTGACAATATTGTTGCCAGCATTTGTTGTATTTTCAAGAAAAAAGGGATTTTAGAAAAATAAAAAAAGAAAATAGGTCAAAAGGCAGCCATTATAAATATGAGGTTGATCCATTGCACGGTGTCATGGGGTACACATTAGGACCTGGTTTGCCCCATCACAGGACATGACACCAATTTCACCAAAAACAAGGTGTGATGGTAGCAATGCTAGGGCCTGGGCAATTGCCACCTCACTGTCACCATACATTGTGATGGAGCCACACCCAACGCAAACCGCTAGCCAAGCGCAAAAGCATGCGGTTGCCTATGATATGCGCATATGCGACCTATGGAGATCCCCTTGGAGGACTGAGAGACACCATAGTATTGACCGGATTGTAACTGCTTGACAAGACTGCAACAAACCAGACACCCACGACTTGGGTCCGACAGGGGAGACACCAGGCGCAGGACTCGTTCCAACCACCGGCCAACCTTACCTAGGTTAGGGACAGGGGCGCCCGAGGGAATAACCCTTAACCAGGCCTGTCAGCGAACTTTTGCACTGCTCTGTGTACGCACAGCGGACACTTGGTGGAACAATTGTTATGGGTAAAAAAAAGCGTGCAGTTGCCTAATGCAAATGGAATCCATGGCCAAGGGGGTGACCACGGCGTACATTTTTAGGACCTTATGTGACCCATGACAGGGTGTAGCACAAAGAAGCCTCAACGTGCACACTATATCCCCTCAATCACATGGAAGTGCACCGCCATTTACCCAGCAACCATCATTGAACATGTCTCGAGATGCGCACCACACCTGGGTGATTCGGCATCCAACTGTGCGAATTTGGCTCCAACCACGGTCGACTCGGGAAAACGCCCATGTAGACCCCCTCCACCCCCATGTCTACTGACCATTACTCCACCCTCCTCCCCATAAACCCACGGCAAGCGAGGCAGTTTGCGTTCCGTTCTATTTGACCAATATGTCAAAACAATGTTTCACCTCCACAAGCCAATCTAAGTGCTCTCTGAATGGATGTCCTGCTACCTTCTTGGGGTCTTAGCTCGGACATGTAGGCACTTGAGCCAATTCTTGCACATGGTAAAAAGATGCATTTCTTCGTGTCCAATCCACTGAAGAAGGTATTTCAATGATAGTAAATGACCAAAGGTTGTTTGATAGGCGGGCCACAAACACTACATGTCAAATCCTTGTCCGGTGAATTGTCTCCAAATTATCTTTCACATAGGGCTCACATAGGGCGTGATTCGCCATCAAAAGTTGCATCTTTTTACCTCGAAACGAAAACAAATGGGTGATGTGCCAATGTGAGAGATGGTCTTCGGGAGGTCGCAGAATGGCTATGCAGACTGCAAGCAAGACAACGGTGCTAAGCCTCTATAGGGTTTTTTGCCTTCAACCGGTGTTTTGAAACATCGGTGAGACATATCTCATCTTAAATTGCATTGGAAAACCCCTTTCTTGTACTGATATACTCGTATACCACACCTAGCTATATTGACCACATTCGTTCAAAAACAAAACTTCATCATGCCGCATCAAAACTTGCTCATGGAAAACACCGGAAACATGGAGTTTGCGTGTCATACGCCCATATATATAGTGTACCAATTACATCCGAGAAGCCCCTTCATTGCTTTTGGGTCTGTGATCATATGGGGGGGGTATTCCAACAATTGGTATGGGAATGGGCCGTGTCTCCCCTGCTATGCAGGGGCCGTGCAAAACGGAAAACACAAGAATAGTATCTGCCGAAGTAGGGAGAATGAAGCACCAAAAAGTACTATGCACAAAAAATAAGTGCTATTTGCACCTTAGTGCCCTAGTCTTGCCGGGGATCAGCCTATCATGTGAGTCGAATGCCTGCCTTCCATGAATTTTCTTGAGTGCTCGGCATTGAACATTTTGGGTTAACTCCCCCAAAAAGCATAGGTCAAAAAGGTGTATGTAACACATGTGAGAAGAAAGTAAGCAAAAAAAGAGAGAAGTTTTTTCGCCTGGAGTGAAGTGTCACGGGAGTGTAAAAAAAGATATCAAAAAAATAAAAAAAATCTTTGAATGTCACGCAAGTCGCTCTCGTGACACTCAAACAAAAAATAGACAAAAATTTTTCTGAGTGTTAGCACAAGTGTCGCTTTTTTATTCAGTGTCGGTGCGAGTGTACCCAAAAAAAAACACCAACGGGTGGATGGGCCACATCACCCCTGCCATCTAGGGGGTCCCCAACGCTTCAAAACGGGGGACAAAGTTAGAAGGGGCCCGAAAACGGCTGGATTGGCTACATCACTTCCCGCCGTTTTGGGGGTCCCCAACGCTTCACAGCGGGGGACAAAATAAGAAGTGGCCCACAAGCGGGCAAGTTGGGCCAAAAGGGCTAAATGGCAGGGGCATGCCCAGAAGGGGGGGTTGGAAGCGAAAACAAGCCATTTGGCCCAAAACACGCGATGCGAGTGGTGGAGTAGTGGAGAAGTGTGTGCATGGGAGCGAACCTTGCGCTGCTTTTTGGGGCGGACAGGAGTTCCCACCTGCAATGCGTGTTGCTACCATTGTCATGTGCAACACTGGGTGGCATAGTCGGCTCTCAGCATACTTTACAGTTGAACGAACTATGGAACCACCGCCTGGGTCCTGCTCGTGGACCGCAGGAGTTATTTCCGGCCACACCGAAGCGTGGGAGTAATCAGCTGCCCACAAGTGGGCGGTTAGGCTGCATCAACCCTGCCGTCCAGAAGTGCCCAATGCTTCGGAGCCGGGGACAAAATTAGAAGTGGCCCACAAGTGGGCGGATTGGCTACATCACCCGGGGGGGGGGGGGGGGGGGAACTCCTCGTATTCGACCTGATCGTACCTCGTACCAACACGGGGAAGAAATGGTAAAACTGGTACGACCTTAGTGTTTGTTCTTAAAGATTGCCTAGTGTAGTACGTAAGCAACAATGGTGGAAATGATACCAAGGTTTAACAATGTGATGATGTGGATCATCCAGCACATGCAAGTAGCACATAAACATGTGTCATGTGTCATGCTGTGGAAAGGATACTACAAATTTAATAAGGTATATCATCTCACGGTGCTTGTCACCGTTGGTTTACCTCTACCTCTTCCCCTTTCAGGCAATGTGTTTTTACTTTCTGTTTTTTGTACCATGAACCTTTTCACCCCCAACAAGTCGGCCAGCCCCCCGAAGGATTCGGACAATCGCGGCGTGGAGCCGTCGGTTGGACCGTCCCCTTCTTCGCAGACGAATCCCGACCTGGAGGCCTTGGTCCGGCAACAGGCAGCGGAGTTGGAGGGCCTTCGCAGGAGGCGGAGCTGGCCTCACCCAAGACGCCACGGCTCACGACGGAGGCCTTGGCGGAGTTCCGTGGCCGTGAGCGCCTGGCCGGGTGGATGAAGCAAACAACGGAGCAGGTGCCTAGAGCGGACATGGAGGGCACCGAGGACCCGACTCCCGGGGAGGTTCTGGCGAACCGTGTCTGGGACACCCTATGGGACAGCCACAAGGCGTATGAAGGACGACAACGAGCCCGCGAAGATGCCGAATCAGCCGAGGGCAAACAGCTGGATGCCCTCCAGTGGTCTGAGGCCTCCGCCCACCCGACGGATTCGTTTCGGTGGCGAGGGGTTCGGTTCGTGCGTGAGGGAGGCGTCCTCAAATGGGTTAATGCCTCGGGACGGAAAGTCCCTGTGTCCGCCCCTGCGCCGGGGGAATGCCGCCGCTGCAAGGCCCACAGCCCCGAGACCACTGCCCCCAAGCACTGGCACTTTCAGTGCCCACACCGGGCCTGACTGGACGACCCTGCTGGGGGTGGGTGGGGCGGTCGGCGGGCGGCCTTCTGCTCGCGGGCAGTGCCCGCGGCAGTTGCCCCGGAGGTTGCGTCCGGGTTTGTTGCCAGCTTTGCAGGCTTGGCGTCCGCTTGGGAGAGACTAGCGAAATCGGACGAGCGGGCCTACCCACGGGTGGCGGCCATGCATTCATGGAAGCAGCGCACGAGGCAGCGGTATGGGTCGGCTATACACCAGCTGGCGGAGTTCGAAGCATGCATCCCGGCCAAACCCCTGCCAGAAATCCTCTCCCTCTGCATGGCGGAGCGTGCAGCCGACGGCCACTCTGCATCCGGGTTGCGCGGGCTGGCATCTGCAGTCCGCGCAGCGGAGGATTTGGCATTGGTCCCCCGGGTTGTGGCAGCCCTCCACTGGCGCATTGCAAAGTCGGGAAGAGGCCCGGGCCCGCAGGCGTACGTGTCGCCTCAAGCCCTTGTGCACATCTGGAATGCGGCCACCGCGCCGGACGATCGGGCGGTCGCGGCGCTGGCGGCCCTGTCGTGGACGATGTGGCTCCGGGTTGGGGAGGCCGCCTCCATCTGGTGCTGTGACCTTGACCACAAGGAGGACCTCTGGTTCTACAGCACCAAGGTGGGAGAGCCCGGATGGGTCTGTCGACCGGCCGCAGCTTACACAAGATCCTGGATGGAATTCCTCCGGGTCTACTACCAAGCTAAGGGGAAGCAGCCTGACGAGCCCGTTTTCGAGGGAGGGGCCCCCTTCCTCGAGGACACCATCGGCCGCCTGCTCCGCGACACCAAGTGGGCTGATGCTCGCTGGCATGCCCTCAGAAGGGGAGGTTCCGCGGCACCCTAGGAACCTAGTTTAAAGGTAATATGGATTAATTTTTGGCAAAAATTAATAAGATTAAACGAAAGTTGTCGCTTTTGGCGGGGGATGCGGGGGCTCACTTGGGAAAATTTCCACCCCCACGGGGTACCTTGTGGGTTTGACCGCCATCGTGTGCGGTTGCATGCTTGGGGGGGGATATTGGTTGGAAATTTTAAAAATATTAAAATGGCTCTCGGCTTTAAAATGTCCGTTTCATTTTTGCTTTAATTTTTCAAGAATTTAAAAATTAGGAAGTCGCCAGGATTAATTTTAAACCAAGAAAGTTTAAACCAAAACCTCCAAAATTGAAACCTCCCTACACAAGCACAACAACACATACTACGGAACCTTTGTGCTTGTCCGCGGCCATTTGGGCCATTGTGCTGTACTTACACCTCTTGGGACCCATTCTTGGGGTCCCAAAGGGGTGCCGTGGGTTGAGTGTCCTTAGGGGAGCTAGTGGGTTCGGTGGTGGTGGTTTGGTGGGGTTTAGGGACTTCTTGCCGGTTAGTCGGGGGGTTAGCCGGCTCGGTTTGGGGTTTTGCGGGGGGGTTGATGGGCGTCTTTTTGCCCGGGCGCGCCTTTTGAGGGTGCGCGGCCGCGGCCTCCGCCTCCGTGAAGAGGAGGCCTCGCGGCACCTCATAGAGCTCGGGGTTGTCCGGGTATCGCACCCAAACAACCCCGCTCTTGCGGGCGTGGGCACCGGTGACGGTGCCCACCTCTACCCCGGTGGGGTAGGGGACGTGGACGGAGGACCCAACGAGTGGATCGTCGGGACCTCCGTCCTTCTTCTTATCCCCCCCCCCTTTGCTTCCCCCTCCCCCTTCTCTTCCCCCTTGGGTATGGGGGCCGGCGTGGCCTTGGTCTTCGGGGGTAGGGGGGGGTTGTTCTTTTTCTTGCGGGGGGGGGAGGGCTCCGCTTGAGGAGTCCGGGGCAGACTCCGAGTCGGACTCATCGTCCGACTCGAAGCGCTTCCTCTTGAGGTTGTGTTTGGGTTTTGGGTTGGGGTTGGTCTTGGATGCGGGGGGGGAGGGTTTGGTTGGCTGGGGGGGGGGGGGTTGGCTGCCTGGGGGTTGGGGGTCGTGGTGGCGGCGTTCCCCCTCTCCTCCCCCTCCCCGCCCCCCATCTCCCTCCACCTATCCCCCTCCTCGCATCCCACCCATCCCACCTCCGCCATGTGCGCCCAGGTGCTCGGCCTATACGGCCGAGCAGGTCCCCACGTGGTGGAGACGACACGGCCTTGTTCCCAGCCTTGGAGGCCGCGGAGTAGGGCCAGCCCCAAGGCCGGATCGCGGGCGAGGATCTTGTGGACCCCCCCAAGGCCCACGCTGTTCTCCCCATCCCTATCCGACCACAGGATACGGATGTGGCGAACGTTGTCCGCCCGAACCACCACGTCCTTGACCTGCAGGGGAGTGCAGGCGGGCACTGCCTCAGTGTTCTCCTTGGGGAGGTCCTCCAAGCGTGCCTCAATGAAGGCCACTTGAAGGCGCCCCATAGCCATGCAACAATGGAGGATGCATAGGAAAACCAAACACCGCTCCACCTGAAGGTGTGGTTCCCCTATGCACCCCCCATTTTCCAAGCTGCGGCCCGTCAGCTGGTTTTGGCGACGGGCCTCCGCCTCGGCGGCCAATGTCCGCCGCACATCCACCCGCAACCACTTCGCCGCCGCCTTGTCCCACACCCCCATGTTGTAAATAGAGCCCACCATGGGCGACGTAGACACCCCAATAAGGCGGCGGACGAACGGCTGGTCACCCCCAATAACCAGCTCACTGGGCACCCACCGGGTTGCCCAGCAAAATTGCTTGCAGTCGTGAATGGACTGCAACACCTAAAGAATCGGATGGTGCATTAATTTCCGAACAGATCTTTTTCGTTTAAATTTTAAACTAATTTTTCCGGCGACTTAAATTTTAATCAGAAATGCAAAATTAAACGAACAAAATTTAAACGAAGCGGTACGAAAATCAATGCACCACGAAACGGCCACAAACCTGAAGGTTCTCGGCCCATTTAGTGGCCAAAGCGGCCATTTCTTTGTCCCCGCACACGGCCATCCCAATGACCCACAAATAGGCGGGTGTGCGCCCCCGCTTGCCATGGTTGAGGAGCCCAATGGACAATTGAGTCCAAGTCCCACCGGCGCACGGGTACGCATCACCACGCAAAATGAAGGTGAGGGGCCGCGTCCAATCAATGGTGTCCACTAGTGGTGGACGCGATTGAATGTAGCGGGCCCATGAATGTATGGGCCAACTGTGGCCGCTAGCGGGGGGGTCGGAGACGGTCACCGGCGGGCGCAACTCTAGCGCCTTGACCAACTCCTTCCAAGTGTCCAAGAAGGCTTGCCGTGTGGGGATAGGGCGCGGGAATTCGTGGCCGGTAGTGGCCGTATAGTCAAGCCCGCGGCGGGTCATGAAGGCGGAGAGGTGGCGGTATCCCGTCTTTGTGACATTGAGCTCCATAAGTCGCCCAATAAGGTGGGGTGCGGGAAAGAGCATAGAAGCGTATTGCTTCACCGCCTCCTTTTGCTTGTTGCGAATGAGGGTGGGGTAGCCAACCTCCGTGGCCTCGGCCCAACGAGCCTTGGCCAACGGGGATGAAGCCACCCACTCACCAAGGAGTTGGGAGACCAAAGGGTCCCGCAAACTCTTGGACCCACTCAAACGCGTTAGCGTCATGCTAAGCTCGGTAAGGGTGTCCCGAGAGAAAGGCATAACAAGATCTACACAAGGGAAAAGTGGGTGTGGAGTGGGGTAGGAGGTGCCCCCAAGGAAAGACTCTATGGGTTCAATAACCGACCCATAGGCATTAAAGTCCCGCTACAAACCCATGAACCAACCTTGGACGACATGAAACACCTCGGGGATCCTAATATGCCCATGTACGTAACCGAGCAAACCGGTTAAAATCAGGAAATTCTCGTTTAAAGAGTTAAAATTTGTTGGTTTAATTTTTAATTGCATTCAAATTTGAAAAATTAATTTAACCCATATTACCTTTAAATTGGGTTCCTAGGGCATGCTGGGTACGCAAGCCCGCCGCCCAGTACTTCCTCTTCTGGGGGCGGTGGGCTGGCTTGCGTACCGCCATGGGCTACGCCCTGGGGTTTCGAGATCCGGAGGTGGTGGGCGATCTGGTGCTGCCGCACGTTAACGAGGCTGTGGGTCTGGGCCCACGCGGTACGGTGCTACCTGCGGCTCTGTGGGGTTTGGCTATGTACGACCTCTCGCCGTTTGCGGAGCCTCCAATGGAACCGCCGCACCCGAGCCCACCGCCTCTTCTTGGGCCTACTGGCGGTACTCTGGTGGAGGACGTTAGGGAAGAGCATGGAGTCGGTGCCGCTGCCGTCGACGGCCCCCTTCCGTGCCCATCCCCGGCCGTCCCAGAGCCTCCATCGGAGCCACGACCAACTTCCCCTTCCCCGGCCTGCACCCAGTCCGCTTCTCCTGGGCTGCCCCCTGAGGTCATCGTCCTGTCCGACTCTGACTCGGATGCGGATGCGGATGTTGGAGATGGATCGGGAATTCGTAGAGTTAAGGAGTGTGTGCCGAACATGGGGAGCGTCACTACTCCGGCGGATGCCTTCAGGGTTGGCGCGCCCGGTCCTGGGGGGGTGGAGTCGCGCAAACGACCGCGGGATCCGGGATCACGGAGACAGCAGTACGCGCCCCCCCCTCCCCCTGTCCGGCAGTACCGTGTGCCTTCCCCGTCCCGGGTGGGTGGCTCCGATACGGTTACCTCGACCGTTAGGCCACAGCGCCTTGTACCCAAGAGGCGGGGTAGCGAGATTACGGAGTGTCCGCCCCGTAAGCGGCCCACAGTTGGTCAGGGTCTTGCCCCCAGTCGTGGGATTTCCGCCACCTCCGGTGGGAGCGGGGGGGGGGGGGCGTTGGCGCCCGATCTTCATGATGTGCCCGTGCCACCCGCGAGGTCCGCGGCGGGGGCGGGGTCGTCTGCGCGTGGACGGTTGGGCGCCGTGGCTGTCGGCTGCGACGCGTCTAACGCTGCGCCCTCCGCCCCCGCCCGGGCCGCGGGTGGTGGCGGGGCGAGATTATGGGCGGTGCGCAAGTTGGTCGAGGGTGGCGGGCGGTGGTCCTGGCGGTGGCGGTTGGCGGTGGCAGGGGATCAGCCGTCGGAGCAGGCGGTGGATGTGGGGCACCCCCCGCGGGGGTTGGGTGTCTCATATGCCTGGCGGCCGCCTGGGGAGACGTCCGCGACAGTGGAGGAGTTGCGGGCGCACGGGACGGTGGTTTTGGCAGGGGTAGGGGGCCCGGGTGTGGGGGGGGGGGGAGGGGTTGGTGGGCGGCTCCTCCCCCGACCTACCGGGCCCGGAGTTCCCTAGGGACGGCGGCGACCCGCCGGTTATCCCACGGTTCCTGATGGCACTGCCCCTGTATGCCCGGGTGCTCGCCCTGTTGTCGGGGTCGGCGTGCTGGCTGCAGCGCAAGTTGTCAGCGCCAGGGCCATTACTTTTGCAGCAGATTGAGTTGTTTGTGGATAGGGTTTTCCGGGTGGCTGAGGACTTCGCCCTGGGTTCTGCACTGGATGTGATTTGTCTGGCACTGTGCGAGTTTGCCGAAACGGCATGGGAGGCGCTGCTTCACTTGAATACGTCGCCCAAGCCGTCGCTCGCGGCAGTGGTCCCAGAGGTGGTCCAGCGCGGGCTGGGGGCCGTGGGGTCGTACCGGATCCCGGACAGTTTGTGGCGGGAGGTCGTACCGGCCGACTTTTTGGAGTCCGCGGCGGGTTACGATGTTGAGCGGGATCCGCAGGGCGGGGCGGGTCGGGTGTCGGGGTTGGTCGGTCAGTTTTTTACCGCTGTCGAGCATCTGGGCATTTTCAGGGAGCTCCCTGACGGTACTACACCGTCGGTTTTTCCCTTCATCCCTAAGTCGTCCCGCAAGGTTTGCGTGGGGTTAAATGAGGAGTCCCCGGATCCCCCCCATTTTGCCTTACCCTCCTGGGAGGGTATTTGCCGACTGTTAAACCAGACGCCGCCCGGGCAACGGCTATATGCCACACATATAGACCTGACCAACGCCTTTTGGAGTTTTGTCCTGCCGGAGGGCGTAGACAAGGCTTTCCGGGCTAGGGTACGGCCGGGAGGACCGGTGGTAGGGGCGACGCGATTGCCTTTTGGCTGGAAGTTTTCACCATACCTCTGCCAGCGCATCCTAGGGGACTTGTTGCGGTTACACATCCCACAGGATGTGGAGTTACTACACTACTTGGACGACTTCGTCCTAGTTTCGACCGATCGTCCCTTGCTACACGGCACCACCCAGGAGTGTGTACGTGTTTTGGTTGAGAATCGATTTATCGTCTCGGATAAGTCCACTTTGGAACCGGTGCAACATCTGTTTGTGCTGGGAAAGTTTTTGGACTTACAGCGCCGTATGATTTATAGCCACAGGCGCGCGTGGTTGCAGATTTTGGCGGCGTGGTTAAAGTTAGCGGTATCCCCCATGCCCGGGCCCAAGCTGATGGAGAAATTGCTGGGCTTCCTCCAATGGCACATCCGACCGCGGTTAACCTCCGCGCCCTTGCTGGCGGGCGCGTATTGTTGGGTCCGGTTGGGGGACCATGACAGGAACGTGCCTGTAAAGATCCTGCATGCGTTGGCCTCTACTTTGTGCTTGTGTGCTGAACCATATAGGGCATTGCCTTGGGAGAGGGCGCGACAGTTTATTTCACTTTCCCTCTCCCCTGTACCTGAGCTTTTTCAACGCCTGAGGCCATGGTGCTTGTGCGTGGACGCGGCGTGGGACCTGTTTTTGTATAGGGTTGGGGGGGTTTTCGCCGCAGGTGGGAGCCCGATCCTGGGTGGTGCCCGTAGCGCGTCATACGCCACAGACGGCGGAGTTGGCGGGGTTATGCTGGGCGGTCCGGCTTGCCTTACGTTTGCGGTGGGATTGTTTGCTGTTAGTGACAGACAGTAAGGTGGCGTCTGCCCAGCTTGTCCAGCTGAAGGCATCCACGTGGTTAAAGATCCAGCATGCGATGTTGCGTTCGGTGTCGCGCCGGTTATGTGTATCCAGACTGCAGGTTTATGTCGTATGGTGCCCATCCCATTTGCAACCCGGTGATCCTTTGAGTAGGATGCAGTCGGATTTCCACGGTCGCCTTGCTCGGGCGGAGGTGGCGTCCCAGTGTCGGTGGGGAGAACTGCTGCGTTCGTTGCACAAGTGCAGGTTTGTGGGCGGCGTGGTGCTGTAGTGTGGTTTACGGCGGGTGAGCTTTGCTCCTGTGCTATGTACTGCAGTGTCTTTATACGATGTATGCCTCGGCGTAACCGACACCACCGGCGCCCGCGCCGGCACCGGGGAGGCGTGCGACATCGCCGCTCAGTCGAGGCGGTGGGGCGGCGGCAACTGCGGGCACAGCGGCAGGCACAATTCGTGTTGGCCCGCCGTCTGGCACGTCGGTCGGTTCGCAGGGTGTGGCTGGGGACCCAGGCACGCCTCATCTTCGATCGGCCCTGCGCACTCGCGGAGGCGCCGGACTTGCTGCGTGACGCCATGACGGACTTAGCTTCGCGTCTTGGTGGTACTGCGCACCAGATGTTCACCTCCGCGGGCAGTCCCGAGGTCAAGGACGAGAAGGGCCGGCACTTGTGCCGCCACAGATGGCGGTTGAGGCTGGGAGTGCGCGACCTGACCCTGTCCCTGTCCGCGCATAAACAAGTGGGCAGTAACCGCCCGTATTTGTGGATCCAAGGGAGCATGTTGTTGGTGCGCCGGGTGGCGTATATGTTTACGGCCTTGGCTTGAGGGAAGTCCACCGGTGGCGCTGAGGTGCCGTGGCTGTCCGCTGCGTGGCGCCTTGCGCCACGTGAGTGGCCCTTTTTGTTTCCTCTTATCAATTCCCTATCCATTCCATATGTCTTAGGGGCCTGAGTTGTGCACCGTGCAACCCCTGCTGGGAGACCAAGAATTTTTTTTTATCTGATGCATTCCATGTATCCCGAGGAACTGAATTCTGCACCCTGCAACCCCTGCTGGTATACGAGGAATCACATCCAACCTTATATCAAATGAATGGCCTATATGTAGCATTTATGCGCTTGACTGCCAATGTGGAAAACACCTGGCAGACCACCAGAGATGACTTCGTGGATGTCATGTGTATGTTGCAAGACAGAAATCCACATACGGCCATCACAGCCATCACAGTACCACATGCCCCATAGGAGGGACTGTCAACAACCCCCGCACTAGGTAGAACAAACTATTATGATTGTGTGCAATGTGGAAAGCAACTGCATGTGCAGTGGTCATTGTCATATGCTAGTGCTCATTGGCTGGAGCAAGGCAAGCCTAATGCAACAAAGTGGTGCTTTTGGTGTGCATCCACGAATGCATCGTGCAGTACCAAGGTTGTCACAAGCTCAAAAAAGGGAATTTCGGTAGTGCCGCGTGACTTCCCCGCCCCGCAGCCAACACATCTGTGCGATTGGGCAGGCTGTGCAAGGGAACGCGAGGCCTGTCTTGTACCAACCGACCTCTCTCTTGCATAGGTTGTGGCAAGACAGTTTTCTCGTATGTTATGGCCCAGCATTGCATTGCAGAGCACCCAAACAGTCGGCTGCCCCCAATTTTCTGTGACTATCCTTCTGAAGCAGAAATTCAACAAGTTGCTGAGGTGCACCGCACCACGCGGAAGGAGAATGATGTTATCCCCCCCCCCCACACCTTTTCCCAAGCCACTTGCTCCCTTAGCTCTGCCCCAAGTCATCCCTGTGTCTTGAAGCGGAATTGCATTTGTGCTGTTGTTGGCCCTTCAATTTTCAGTGACAAATAAACGCACTAGTGGACACGCGATTCGTTCAAGATGCATTGTGCTTTTCCCTTAGGATAGTGCATGTCGTAGTGCAGGTCCCCGGGACATGTGGAAAGCATCAGACCAAAAAAAAATATTGATATACCAGCATGGATTGAAGGCTGCAAAATTCAGGTCCCTAGGACATACGGAAAGCATCAGACTAAAAAAAAAATTCTTGGTATACCCGCGGGGGTTGTAAGGCGCACAACTCAAGTCCTTGGGACATATGTAATGCATCAGACTTAAAAAAAATCCTCGTATACCAGCAGGGGTTGCACAATGCAAAATTCAAGTCCCTGGGACATATGGAATGCATCAAACCCGGGAAAAAAGAACAGTAATTGTGCCATGTGAACCCCTAGGTTGGCTAACAATGTCATACCGCACTCTTGAAAAGGCATGTTGCAAGAATTCCCCATGTGTACATACTTTGCGATGACACCCCATGCCCACTTTCACCAATGTACACCACCAGTAGCCCTCGGGCATCACAAGAAGGCCGGATCTCCCCCCTTTTGTGTGTTGGTAACTTGTCGTACCTCGTACTTCGGGAAGGAAAAGGTTCCATAATTGATCGGGTCCTCAATTCCATTCTGCCCCCCCCCCCCCCGATCACTTTCTGAGTGTCTATTTTTTTTCGGTGTCTTTTTGTCCATGCTTGCCCGGGCCGCTGGGCCTTGACAAACTGTCGCTGACGCCACCTCCTTGTCCCCTGACCGCATGAGTGTCCGGGACACCCAGGCCCGTCTGGCCACGCCAGGCGACGAGGTCATCGTTCCTGCTGACGCCGGTCAATTGGCGTGTTTGGCAGCCATCGATGACGCCGACTATATCATTCAAGACGAAGTGGTACTGAAGAGTGGAGTTCCAGAGGCTGCCTCCCTGTCGTACGACCTCTTCAAGGACTGCGACTCGTCTGAAAAACTTGCTGCCGTCCTTTACGGCAGTCGCCCCAATGTTGTGCTCGTTGGGGAAATGACTGAATATGACAAAGTCCAACATGTAATTAAGAGACTACTTGCTGATTTGCCCATGCTGGGCCGTTTTGTTGCAATCGTGCTTGAACCTGTCAGCGATGATGATGGCAGGTCTTCATTCCTCAATTGGGCACTTGCCCTCAACTCGAACTTGCCTTTCGGCTGCGAGAAGCTGCAAATGGCGGACAGGTCCCTCATGCACATGCGCACACATGATCGGTTTGATGTCTGGATCGCAAGCAGCACAAGGGATTCCAGAAGCCTATCTCCGCCCCCAACGTATAAGCTACCGCGGCTTATGACGCCTGGGGCAGAAGTTGACAAGGTGGTGTTCCACGAGCCAGACGTGCGGGATAACCAATACGCTGTGCAGGTTCACAATGACCTCATCAACGGGCTGTTGGGGTCTATTGGCCTGAACTCTGATGAAGTCCATCTCCTCCCAGGGACAGACCCACGGAACTCAAAGCTGTTCTTCACGGAGTTGAATGAGGAACAGGTGAATACTGTGGTATCACAGTTCCGATCCAAGCCAAGGTTCCAGATCCAGTCAGTGGAATGGTACCGTGGTGCCAACGTGACCAACATGGCTGCCGTCTATGAGGTGTGGATCAAGAAGACGCACAAGGAAACATGGTCTCCCATGCTGTATGCCTCAGTTCTCGCGATGTTTTGGACGATCCCGCGTCTTGTGCAGGCACAATCGCCGGTGAAAATCCACGTGCTGGGGCCTAGCAAACTACTGCTGGGTCTCACGGAAACTGGGCACACACTGTTGAAAACGAGGTATCGTGAACTGGTGGCTACCATAGGGGCCGTCTTCAAGGACTTGAGGACAGGACAGTTCCTCGATAGGGATATCATCTCTAAGCCCACAGTCCCCTCGACATGGAAAAAGGACCTTGTGGGCACATTGTACATTCTGGATGTGGCACCGTGGTGGTACCTTTCAGACTTGACCGAAGCCCTTGCTCCCTCAATGCACTGCCGGTACATCGCAGACTGCGTCAGATGGAGTGTTGGGGAGATGCGCACGGCTACATGGCGATTGACCGGGGAAAGTGTGACACAGCTGATTAGAAAGGTCTACCTATCAGATTCTGGGATGCCTCCGATGTTTGTGATCTCCGAAGCGGATTACGAGGCGCGGAAAAGGCGAATCACAGATCGGCCTAGAAACACAGACGACTCGAAGACACGCAGGCAAGGCCTAATCACGGCCGGAGAAATGGCCAAGGCCATGGAGTTGGATGACCAAGTCGACAAGGTCATCAGCTCCCTCAAACGCAAGCGGGACTTGAAGGAAGATGAGGCCTCGTCATCTAATGGAGCAACACGATGACGTCGGCATCAAGCATCCCTCTGAGTAGCACGCTCAGAGTATTGTCCCAAAATATCAATGGGTTTCAAACAAAAGTAACCATGAGAAAGCGCAAGCAAAAGCGCATAGTGGCCCTAGGGTCACTGCTGCGGTCCCTGGAGGTGGACTTCTTCGCCATCCAAGAGCCCCACTTCGTCACGGTGGAGGATCGCCAAGCGGGCATGCAGTGCTTGTCAAAGTACGGGTATGGCCTGGACGGACCACTTCATGAAGAAGGAAGGGGAGGAGTGGCACTGGCGTGGAAAACATCCAAGTGGACACTACAATCCATGAAGTTCTTGTCTCCCAGGGCGCTGAAAGCCTCGCTGGCGAGTGGTCCGTTGGAGATCACCATAGTTGTGGTCCACTTCCACCACAAGCACACGCGTCGACAGTCGCAATGGAAAGACATCGCAAAGGAGTTACATGGACCAAACCTGATTTTATGTGCCGATCACAATAGTTTAGTAGTAAAACACAGGGACGCCTTCGCGCCCCCAGAGTTTGAGCATGACACGTCTTTATGTGCCAGAGACCAGGAGGTGACGACCTTGGCGAAAGCGGGTCTGCAGGATGTCTGGGTGGATATTCACTGTCCGACTCTAACGGACATCAAGGACAAGGAAGCATCGTGTCCGACGGGCTTCACATACGGCTACCCTCGGGAGGGAGAGCGACTCGACCCGCAGAGGCTACGCCGTATTGACCGCATCCACACAACATCCGAATTGCTGAACGTGGCGACCAGCGTGTACCCCATGTTTGCTGCCGACTCAAACCACAAGGCGATCCTGGCTGAATTTCACACCCCCGTCTTTCGACACAGAGGACACGGTCCCCAGATTCTACTGCCCAGAGACCATCCTTCACGACCCGGAGGCAATAGAAGATCTGGAAACCACTCTCAAGTCTATCAAGTCAACAGGGGATCAATGGTGGGAAGAGGCGCTGAGCTGCATCCAAAAGAAGGCGATCAATCATCAAAGGGAGCACAAAAACAGAAAGCAATCGGTAGAGCTACAAGCCCTGAGGTTCCTGCGTGGCTCCACGAGAGACTCAGTCGCTCCAGCGGTCTACCAATTTTTATCATCACTGGGGATTGCAGCAACAGATGCAGCAACAGCCTACACCCTCCTGGTGGGGGTATAAGAAAAGGCTCAGCGTGACAGAACGGGCATGGAAACACTGTCCAAGCTCAAGGGGGTGATCTCGACCGGGGAAACCTCAGGAGATCCGAGAATGCAAAGGAACGAATTGTATCGGTTAATGCGGGAGCTGCAAGAGCGAAAGAAACTTCAACAACTGGTATCCAGAACAGGCTCGGCGATACGGGGGGCAAAGGCGGTGGCAAAAGAACTGGTGGACCATTGGGACAAAGTGTCCACCACAACGGGATCCACTGAAGAAGATTGTGTGGCCTATCTGAAGTTGTTAGGAGTGGAACAGCGGCTGCGCAAGGCAGGTCGACTTCTTTTCAAGCAACTATCCCTGGACATAGTTCATGAAGGCCTTAAGAGGCTGAACAGCAACAGTTCTCCTGGATTGGATGGTTTCTCGGCGAAATTCTTCAAAAGGTTCTCGGGCATCTTCGAACCGTAAATGTATGACTCAATGAAGCGCTTCCTTGAAGTGGGCAAAATGCCAGAAACATGGACCTCGGGAGTGGTGACAATGATCCCCAAGACAAAAGCGATGCAAACACCAAACTCGCTCCGACCGATCGCACTGCAAACAACAAGGCAGAAGTGGCTCACCAACATCCTCCTGATCCAGTTGGAGGATGTACTCCACCACTGTATCCCGTCACAGCAAACAGGCTTTCTTCGGCACAGAAGCATACTGCAGCATGTCTATGGGTCACGGGCACTCTGGGATGGCTTAAGTGAAGGAGCGGCGTTATCAGTGGACTTCAGAAATGCTTTCCCCACGATGTGTCACGAGATGGTGTCGGCAGCTCTGGGTCTGATGTGCACACCATTCTTGTATATCCGTCTGATTCTACACCTCTTGCGTGCACCGTATCTATACTCCGTTGGAAAAGGATACGTCCCAGGTGTTTACCATTATCCGAGGGCAGGCACACGCCAGGGGGATCCACTCTCCCCGGCGTTGTTCTCCCTGGTGGCATCCTTCGTGATTTTCCCACTACAAGATCTGGGTCCAGCACTGACTGTCATGATGTATGCAGATGACCTCATCATTTTCTTTGATGGAAGAGCCAACCCACAGCTGTTGAAAAGGGTATGGGAAGTGGTTTCACGTTTTGGACAATTTTCGGGGTTGAAGATCAACCTGAACAAAACGGCAGCGATAGTTCGCAACTGTGGGGGAATGGAGTGGGCGAGATGCTTTCGGGACATTGGAGTGGACGTCAAAAACTTCGTCAAGTATCTGGGTGTGCGCTTGGGGAATATTCGGCACCAACAAGACGACCAAGGATGGGGGCTGACGATAGAGCAGGCCTTCGCACCAGCACTGCAAGAGGCCTTTCGTCGCGCTAGGGTGGTATCCACGCTGCAACTGTCCATGAACGAACGTGCATTCATGCTGACATCATGGATTCTACCGGTCGTGGCATGGGTATCCAAGGCATATTACGCCCCAGTCTCGGTGATCAGACAACTGAAGTTGGTGTATCACGTGTCTATGGGTACCAACAGCTGGGGAATCACTCTACCAATCCTATCAAGACCAAGAACGCAAGGGGGACTGGCACTACCCGAACCAGAACTGTTTCTTATGCACCAGGCAGCGGCTCCGTTCGTCAGCCTGTTGGGAGAGCCTCACAAATTCCCTGACAAGGCAGTGGAGACCTTCTATGCATGGGCAACGGCCATAGGGTTCACACCATCCAAGGACAACCTTCCATATATTCAACTGGGCATGGTCCGAACGGCAGAACTCACATTTTTGGGATGGTCGGCGAAGGCACACTCCAACATTCAGCGAGTGGCCCCGCAGGTGGCCCCCCCGACAAACCGGGACCGCCTGCCGTTGTGGCACTCGGTGTATTTCCGAAATGAGTTCCGCTGCTCCTACTACAACACGAAGTTGATCCGGCAGGGGGTGCTGACGTGGGGTCAATTCCAAGCATTGGAGGACGCAAGACTGTTCAATGCACTGCCTCGGACATGGCAAGGGGTCTACAATCATGGCGGACGACTCCTCAACAAAGTCCCGTCAAAAGGGGGGTATGATACCCCTGCAGTCCACACCCAAAACTGGACCAGGACATGGCTGCTCCAGTTTTACGCCTCTCAGCCAGGGGTCCGCGACCCGCAAACGCCGGAGGTATGGGAACAGTTTGCACAGGCACAGCTACCGCCGAGGGCTCAAGACTTTGCGCGCAAGGCATTGTGGCACAAACTGACCGTACATGCAAGAGTCTACAAGAGGTCAGGCACCGACAAGTGCCCGTTGTGCTCACAAAAGGAGACGGTTAAACATGCGATGGTCGAATGCCCCATGTTCAAAGCGGCAGCAGCGGTGATACAGCATTACTATGGCCAGGTGACAACTGAAAACGGGACATCCACAGTTCGAGATATGATGGAGTCCGACGACCAAGAATGGTTGCTGAAGACGAACCAAGGCTGGGCGATGTGGTCAGCAAGAAGTGCCCATTGGCGATATCGATGCGAAGTCAAGGCAGGAGCGTCGCCAGTGTTCACGTCATACCTTACAACATGGCTCAGGGAGCTATGTGAGTGGGTGGGATTCTACACAGGGGAGCGCAGGGAACAATGGAAAGGTTTTCAAAAGTCACTGGAGCAACTTCGAGACACCGGGGTGCAGCCGCGACAAGGGGAAGTGCAAGTACATGGGGGACTGCATGCGTGGTGGCAAACACACACGGAGTGCTTCACCCAAGAAAAATCAGCCGACAACCATAGTTGGCAAAGGGCAACAGAACCACGTCCGAAGCGCCCGAGGCAGGCAGGCCCGGGAGTGCTACAAGGAGTGCAAGATCTGATTGCAGAATTGGTGGAGAAGGGCTACAGGATAGTGTACACTGATGGGTCGTCGAAGAGACTGAGCCACAAGGACATGCGCAGGGCTGGGGGATTTGGCGTGTTCGCGGCGGAAGACGACCAAGGACCAGAGGTACGCTTCTGTGGCTACGTACCAACGCATCACAGGCAAACAAACAACGGGGTAGAGCTTTGGGCAGCCGTGGAAGCCTTACAGGGATTCTGGGTGCCAAAACTGGCAATTCTCACCGACTCGCAGTACCTGCAGTTGGGAGCGACTGGCAGGGCCCAACACTGGAAGTCAAAGGGATGGACAACCTCATCTGGAAAACTGCAAGTCCACGTCCCAGTCTGGGAAATCCTGCTCCGGGAAATGGCGACGCCGGGACGAGAAGTCAGGTGGGAACATGTCCCAGCACATGTCAACGTGCAGGGAAATGAAATGGCGAATGGATTGGCCATGGAGGGCATGTGTTCCAGCCCACTATGGTCACAGCATGCTGCACCAACATCATCATCGGGGTCAGACTCTACGGTAGGTTTGAGGGGAGGGTCGGGGTCAGAGTCAGAGGGCACAAGGGCACTCTGGTCTTCCTTGGGTATGGTACCCATGGACAGTGATGAACTGACAGGGGAAGCATCCGGGGAGCCAGCGCCACGTGAGATGGGACCGTACTCCTCAGGCAGTACAGAAAGTGAGGAAATGAGGACAGGGCACACAAACCAGGGAGTGCTGTCGAGTGCACTGTCAGCAGCAGACACACTGTCCTTCAGCACTGATGTGAGTGACACCAGGCGACAGCGCAAGAAGCGAAGGCTCAGGAAGCGCAGGAACCTAGGACAGGGTCGATAATGACGAAACCAGTAGCCCCTGCACAATGGTGCAGACACCTCGCACAGTCTGAAGCACCTGTGTTCTGACGCAGAGTTTGCAACACATGAGCTGCGTCTTGTCGCAGTAGAGCCTGCAACACACGAGTCGTGTTCTGTCGCAGTGAGCAGCAACACGCACAGGAGAACACCAAGCAGCTGAACACCGCGTCCTGTCGCGGACAGGCACCCAGGCGTCATGCCGTCTGGGAGGACGCAGCAGGAGAAGGGAACTCACCAGCAGCGGTATGGCCCGTACACACACATCCAGCCAACCCCAAAGAAGGTCAAGCCTCAGCAAGAACGCCAACGTTTCAAGGTACAAGCACTGAGTCAGCTGGACGCCATTACGAACGAAGGACTGCAAGCAGTTGAAGCAGAACTGACCAAAATGGCCTGGGCCCGCAATCAGCAGATCTGGATCCGACTGGACCAACCACATGACACCAGGATGCGTTGTGAGATTGTGGACAACCATGGGGAGCCACTGCAGATGAGCAATCAGGAGCTCTACTCGGTGATGGTCCAGATCAACTGGACCCTGAAGACCCAGGCTTTGGCGAACATGCAGGTCCAGTGGCGACCCAAAAGTGCAGGCAAGTGGCACCCGTTCCAGTGGGAGGCGATCCTCCACTGTCCGACAGCAGAAGGGCATAGAGCGGTGCCCTCCTCGGTAAGCAGAACTGGCGATTGCATGCATGTGTGGCTGACAGGCCGAGCGGACCTCTTGCGACTGTTCCCAAGAACGCTCTTCAGGCAGGCGGACCCGGTACCCGGGGACGCTGTGCGGTTCCTTTACACACTGCTGAACACACCCCCATGCGAAAGACGATATGCATGACAGGGGGTGACAACAAGGAGAAGAAGAGTGAAGCGCATGGTGCCATGGTGCCATGGTGCAAATAACCCATCGTCGTGGCCCAGTGGATACACCGCACCTCTTCTGTCCCGTGGAGGATGGTTCGAACCCCGGGGGGGATAGAGATGCACCAAGCAACCCGAACCCCCCCCCTTTTTTTTTTAGGGCGCGGGAGAGAGGGAAAGAGACACAGAGTTAGAGAGAGAGAGGGTAGAGCACGGTGAGAAAGGAACAGAGAGGCGCAACAGTAGAGGAAGAGCAGGGGAGAGCACGAGAGAATGCGAGGGAGAGAGTAGGAGAGAGACCCACAGAGCGAGAGACCGGGGCTAACCGGCGCAAAGGGAGGTGGTGGGTTCGAGCTGACCAGGGTTCGGGATGAGCACGGTGGGTTCGAGCAGAGCGAGGTGAAAGGGACGCCACGGAGACACGGAACAGTCAAGAAATGAAAAAGCAGGGCGCCGTAGCGCCCCTGAGCCACAGGCACAACATGTTGTCACGTGTTGCACAGCCAAAGCACGATTGGGGCGGCGAGAGTGCGGCCCATGTGAGGAAGACGAAAGCAAGTAGGCATGAATGTGTTGGCGGCATGCGCATGCAGCGTGGGGAGCAGACGTGGTATGCGCCACACGCATAACAGCAATGATTTGTTGAGTTGCCTGACAGACGGAGCGCATGCTGAAATTCTGAGACGCCTTTGCGCCAACCAAGGCGCCATTGCGCCCCTAAGGATGGAGTATGACACGACCTCACGACCTGCAAGGCAAGGGTTAGAGACTAACCGGCACTGTGGGTGGGTGGTGGGTGCGAGCTGACCTCGATTTCCAGAGGAACAGTGCCAATACACAGCCAGCAGCCACCTGGTGTGGTACAGAACTGGTCTACGCTGCAGTGCAGCAAGCAAAACACTGAACAATGTGGTTATGACCATGCGCCTGTGACACGGGGGCGTATGCAAGCCCAGTTTCCGTTGCCTCATGGCCCCGATCACCCCGACCGTCTAAGGGGTCCCCAACGCTTCAGAGTGGGGGACAAAGTCAAAGGTGGCCCGTCTCAAGAAGCCCCCTCCTCCAAAGGATGGTGGGTATCTTTCCGAAGGAGATTCAACCCATGAGGAGAGGTACACAAATAATGACCGCACCCCACGACACCGTCTTGAAGGCATAGGTCTCCAAGCTTGTATGGATGCCTGCCAAGGGGTTGTTTGGTGCATGTGAGAGGTCCTTGAGCCAAGGGCCGAGTCAAAGGCCTTGGCTTGGTGTGCCAACCTCAAGCAGTGTGTGGACAAGTGTGATCCCACGATGTCACCAAAGCCCCATTGGTGGCAACGTTTGTTTTTTTCGCGGTTGCTCCCCCGGGGTCCATTGGTTTGTTTTGGGGGTAGTTGTTGAGCCCGCAATGCATGTGTGTTTGTGGTATGCCAAGGGAAGTGAGCTGTACATGCGCCCCCTTATTCAGCAACTTTGCGACAAAGGCATCCCACTAACCGCCAAGCCTTTGGGTTTCCAACGCCTTGATGCTTGGGCCCGCAGTTATCAGTTCCTAAGTTTCCTCTAGCAATTGTTGCAAACGGACCCCAGTATCAATTTGGGCATGTTCGCGGCCGAACACATGCCACGACCTTTGTGGCACATGTCCAAGACAACGTGAATGGAGCTCCCTAGGTGCCATGCCCCTTTTTTCACCTCCTCTCTCCCTTTTCTCCCAACAGCTAAACTATTGTACATTGGGTTTCTAGGTGCAGCGTATCCAATATTCACTGGTTCCCTCTCAACCCCTTCCACTCCTGTTCCCTCTGCTCATCAAACCCGATAGACCCTAACCAAGCAACTAACCTGTTGACACCTGCTACTTGCAGTGTATCCAATGTCCACCCGTTGGTGTCCCCTCCTATCCCTGTTATCATCCATCTGCGCCACGGCTCCATTGCCTTGCCCATGCTTGGAGACCCAAAATGTCCGTGGGAGTGAGTGGGAGAGAGCCTCACTTCACCTCTCCAAGTAGCAATTGTGGTCAGATTGGATTTTTTCCCCCTCAGCACTTGCGCTAACACTCAAAAAATATATATGAAAACTTTACTTCTGAGTGTCAAACAAGTACACTCGCGTGACATTTGTCAACACTCGCGTGACACTTCCCCCGTTTCACTTGTTATTCTTGCTGCTTGCCCTGTTGTACAAAGGTGGTTAGTGGTTTTTGGTGGTTTTCTGTTTGAGTCAGATTTACTGCATATGCACACGGTGCCCATGCAGTACACAAATTTTGCCTCAGGTCGCACCATTTCCGTAAATTCAAGCTGCAGTGTTCACAAACTCGCGAAACAGTACCAGTTGATGAGCAGCAACAGGTGAGATGACACTGCCTCATCCGTTTGGACGCATGCAGTTTGCTGCCTTTGTTGACTGCATTTTTGCCATGGGTTTGCTTTGTTTTTTGTTCAAGCAACAGTCCAGTGAATTTACCTACATCACCAAGTTATGGGGGATATTTGTGACATTGGCGACATGGATGCATCATTTGCAATTTGGAATTTCAGGGGGTAAGGGAGTGATTGACTGGATGGCTGTTTGTGTTGATGACCAGACTGGATCATTTTCGTGCTTATTTGTTGTGGTGAAATCCCCATAAGTGTTGGTAAAGGTGCACACCCCAATGCTTCTTTGAATTCCTCCTCTCTCTCCCTCCCTTTCTTGGTGTCTTTTTTTCGCAGGCTTTTGGTTATTGTTTTTTGAGACTTGGGGTGTTGATGGCCACCCTCTGTCTCCGGTACATTTGGGTTGTTATGCTAATACTGTGCACAACCACTGTGGGGCACCCAGGCACCCAGAGCAATGAAACCAGTCTGGGTGCAGCACGAAGTGCTGGAGCGATGCCGCGTCCCTCAGGCCCCCCTGCAGCTATGACCGATGTTGTGCGCTCTAACAGATCGCATGCGCAACAACAGAGAAAAGGTGGGTGTCCACCAGGGATGGTCTTGATTCCATCTCTTAATCGGTGCATCCACCAAGCAGGAACGCCTGCGCCCGCAGGGGGCTGTTATGATGTTGGGACATGTGAGGCGGTCCGTCGAAGCTGCAGCCACATTGGGTTCGTGTTGTGCACCAAAACAGAGTACGAAGCAGCCAGTGACCAGCGGGGCACATTAGGTCTCCGTATTCCGGATGGTATGGTTTATGGGGTGACTTCCACGCACCGATCTGACGGGCAGCATTGGCTTACGGGATTTGGCTATCATGAAGACCGATGCTGCGTGCGAGAGCATGGCCGATTCTTCCGTTGCTGTGCAGACCCTGGAAGTCGGCAAAATGGTGGTGCACGCAGACAGGTCAATCCTCGGCTCGCTCCTGGTGACAATGCCGCACGCCTTGTGGGTGGGTGTCCACCGGGGATGGTCTTGATTCCATCTCTTAATCGGTGCATCCACCAAGCAGGAACGCCTGCACCCGCAGGGGGCTGTGATGATGTTGGGACATGTGAGGTGGTCCGTCGAAGCTGCAGCCGCATGGGGTTTGTGTTGTGCACCAAAACAGAATACGAAGCAGCCAGCGACCAGCGGGGCACATTAGGTCTCCGTATTCCGGATGGTATGGTTTATGGGGTGACTTCCACGTACAATTATGACGGACAGCATTGGCTCTCAGATGGTTTTGGCGAACATGGCTATCATGAAGACCGATGCTGCGTGCGAGAGCATGGCCGATTCTTCCGTTGCTGTGGAGACCCTGAAAGTCGGCAAAGTGGTGTAGTACCCCCTCGGCTGCATGCTAGTAATGGCACATCCAAGCAATTACCAAAGCATCGGCCAGAACCCCCAGAGATGAGAGGTCCCACGCCAACCATCAAAAACCCAAATGCCTCCAGTTGCTTGAAAAATGACACCAATTATCAGCAGCGTTTGGAGGACGTCATTCTGAACGTGTCAAGCGCGATTGCCTGCCAGGCTTGGTGCTTCCATGACCTCAAGTGCGCCTTCTTCTCATGGGTTAGCGATGAGTTTCCAGACCCGAGCCACCGAAGAAAATGTTATCTGAAGCACTTGTATGCGCCAGCAAAGCCCTTGAAGGGCGTTATCTCAGGACCCGACGAGTGCCTGCCGCAAAAGGTTCCTTTGCCATTGGCCCAGCAACTTGGACACCCACTCATCTGCAACCCTCCCAAAGTCAACCGGGAAGGGACGGGCACCTTGGTGGTGGTGCTTGCCTCCCTGCGAGCCATGCGACTCACTTATGACGGTCTTCGGGTCTTCGTGCTAGAAACCCTCGGGGCAAAGGTCCATCTGGCCTTTTCCGTGGCTCGTGGACCTCAATACAGGGATTACTTCCGATACGCCGATTATGTCTGGGAGGTCGATGAGCCGTTGCAGTTTGATTTCCAAGATTACTTCAATGAGATCTCCCAGACCTGCTACAATCGGTCCTTCACGAAACAAGACACCTTCAGCATTACCAAGGGCGGAAACTTGCTGGGAGGCCTGTCTGGCATTTCGGGCAGCGGGGCCCCGCAAATGTTTTTTAAGTGGGTGGCACTGCAGCAGATGGCCCATCTAGGCCTATTCGACAGGTACCAACATATAATAGTGACTCGGTCGGACCGCATGTATGCTGAGCCCCATCCTCCGGTCAACAGATTGCCTCCCATGCATGTACTCATCCCGCAGGGCCAGGATTATGGTGGGGTCAACGATCGCCATTTAGTGATGCACTCCTCCGATGCCCCCCGCATCCTCAATCAGTTGCATATGTTGCTCTACGTGCCTCTTCGGCTGCAGAAATTTCCTTTAGGCACTGACGCAGGGCCGAACTGTGAAGCGGGGCTGAAGTGGTGGCTCGCGGAGCATTTGCACCTGCGAATCTCGCGTTTCCCAATCGTTGCCTACCTAGTGACGGACAGGTTATACAACTACCTGGGTAAACCACCAAACAGCAACGGTGGCCAACTGCGCCTGGGGCACATCCCGATCTTTCCCAAGTATATGGAGGAATATGATGCAGTGACTGAAAACCTGAAGAAGAAACCTTCTCATGACCACAAGCCGTGAAGATGACCATTTTCGGTCCATGTGCTTCAATGTGTCCTGGTGACCCGACGGCACATGGGGGCAGGTGCAAGCAAGATATCTGGGTGGTGGTCCTTTTCCATGCCCCCCCCCCCCTGCCCCCAAGTGGGAAAGCGGCCAGAGCCTAATGTGGACATTGCAACCTGACCATTTGAGGCCCCCTCTGCCCCCGCACCCCCTGCCTGTAGCAGTGCGCCCCGCCACCGACGCCGTCGGTGGTAGGGGGGCGCCGTCGGTGGTAGGGGGGCGCATGTCCTCCTCCTCCGCCCCTCCGGGTACCCCTCCGGAGGAGGAGTGCCCTGATGGAACTCGAACCAGTATCTGCAGCATTGATGCCGGCTGCTCTACCACCAGGGCAGGTGCCCTGTATCCACGCAAAGGACACCGTGCACAGCAAGTCACTGCCACTGAACAGCAGGCCCTGTTTTTTCTCGACGCTTTTCGCATATATGCAAGCTTTTGTGGGTCCACGGCTCCGAAGCTGTGTTCCCCACCAGACCACCCTCTCCTCCCTTCGACGGCAGGGGGAACAAGAACGTGCACAGTTAGGCCGAAGGAGTGCATCACGCTCCCACTATGCGCCAACTATGCGCCCTCCACGCGCCCTCTATGCGCCCGCTATGCCCCCTCTATGCGCCGTCGGTGCACCCACTATGCGCCCACTATGCGCCCCCTATGCGCCCACTATGTGCCCTCTATGTACACATATTTCTCTCCCGCGTCCAAGATAGTGTAGCTGCCTTCGGAGATATGCACATGCCTCTTCTGCTACTAGTCTCTCTATTGATCTATTGGTGCTTGGGATGCCACTACACGTCCTTGAACGGTCGCCTTGGACCTGCTTTGCATTTTGACTGCATCAAATGGTGCCCCAACTGCTGGGAACGCCCTCACCGCCAATTCACATCCTGAATTTTTCGATGCGTAGGTTGGAGTTAATTCTCTTGATTCTTTTGGTTTTTGCATATAACAATTTCAGTGGGTTTTTGATAGCGTCCCTATCGTGGTGGCTCTGCCATTCGTACAACTACGGTGCCCTTGTTCTGCTTGCCCATTTGAAGCGCCCAAGAGTCCACATGTGCGGGAGGGGGAGGGAAAGGCGGGGTGAGCAGTCTGCCCTGAACAGTCTTTTGGCTAGCGTGTATCCCCCCCCCAAAAACAATTTCTGTATCCCTTTTTTTGTGTGTATCAGGTGTGGATCCCAATTTTTTCCCTTGTGTACCTTGGGCAGATTTTTGCTTAAGGTGGGGGGGCAGCAAGGCCATCTCTCTTTTGTAATGGCTTATTTTTTTTCATTGCTAGCTGTGATCACTCGGATGTCCTAAATTGCTAGGCAACGGATGTGTGATGTAGCTCAGTTGGGCATTGTGCTCGGCTGCAGCATGCATAGTCAGGGGTTCAAATGCTGGTAAGCAATTATCTGATAAATTCTCGACTGTGACACTGTCTTTCTTTGCATGTCAATCCCGATGTCCTATTTGTTTGTGTTATACGTCTTCTTCTTTTGTTGTGTGTGTATCATGTGTGTATCCCCAAAATTTTTTTGTGTATTTTACGTTACACGGATACACACTAACCAGAAGTCTGCCCTGAACGTTGAACTAACTAATTTATCCATTTAGCTGGATATGGGTGTGTGACATTGAACTGCTGAACATTGCTGCATATGCATACCAGGACTTGCATATGTGGAGCGCCCTGTTGACCTGCATGTGCCCCCCCTTCTAACGCGTCCCTCACTGTCTCACTAACATACCCCATTTCCAACTCCCCCCTCACCTGCTATTACTCAAGGGAGGCTCTATCTCATTCCTCCTGCCCCCCTCCCCCGTGCCAGTCCATCGCTCACTGTTCCATCCCTTCTGTTTCCCTCCTCTTTCCACCTTCTGGTGTCCCGACCCATGGCTTATTTCTTCCCTTTTCATTCTACCCTTTTGTCATGTTTCTCTATGCAATTCGCCCCCAACCCCTCCGTCGTTCTCGCATGTCCACCTGCTGCGAGAATTCGACCGCGGAACAGGGGGTGGTTCTTGTGCAAGGCGGTTCTTGGGCACGGGGGGCGGGGGGAGGTAACTGCACTGACTTTTTTTTACCACGGTATTGGATTTTTCATGGTTCTGGTGGATGCAGGACAGCTATTCAGGTGTGCAGGACAACATTTCATGTGTGTTGCTACGGGTCCCCCATCAGGGGGGGCCCTATCAGTCAGTCACAGGCGCACATACCCCTTAATCCCCTCCCCCCTGCTCTCGACCCCTTATGGGGTTCCGTCAAATATTTTGGGGGTGTAGAGCCCCCAAATATTTGACGGAACCCCTTCCGTCAAATATTTTGGGGGCTGTAGACCCCCCAAATATTTGACGGAACCCCTTCCGTCAAATATTTTGGGGGTGTAGAGCCCCCAAATATTTGACGGAACCCCTTCCGTCAAATATTTTGGGGGTGTACAGCCCCCAAATATTTGACGGAACCCCATCCGTGAAATATTTTGGGGCTGTAGACCCCCCAAATATTTGACGGAACCCCTTCCGTCAAATATTTTGGGGATGTCCCCGAAGCAACCAGCCCCTGACAAGGAAACAAACAAAAGTCAATTAAACACAGGGGGCCACTGATAGCATCTCTTTGCAAATTTTACTTTTTCATTTTTGGCGAACCATCCTTTCTTCGTTAAACGGGTGCTGTCTGATGGCTGGGTGCCTGGGCAGGCAGGTTTCACTTTCTTGCGCTACTGGGGGAGCAGAGGACGCCCAGGCACTCAAGGGGTCCAAGAAAGCATGGTGGGATGTAGAAATAAAAATGACTCTGAGTCCGATTCCTGCATGGACAGTGGAACAGACACAGACTCAGATTCAGATTCAGACTCAGATGCAGATTCTTCCAGTGCCTCAGGGTCAGACCTTGGGGATGTCTTTGACTCTGATAACAGTTCTGACTTTGACGGGGCAGGTGATGGTGCTTCTGCGAATGACCAATGTGTGGATATCATCTGGGCAAAGGCAGCCAGGGGTGTCTGGGGCTTGGCACATGTCTTCAACACCAAGCTATTTTTCACAAGGGACATAATGGACGATGATGTCCCCAAGCATTTTAACGTCCCACAACCCAAACCTAAGCCAGCTCCAAAGCCCAACGCAGCACCGAAGCCTGGCCCCAAGGGGCAGCACAGACAGGAATTCAGGATGGTGTATCACAGGAAGAAGGGTTTCACATCCGAACCAGTTGAACATTAGATCATTCCATGCACGTTGGAAGGCACACTACAGCCCAGTCAGCTGAGATTCACTCCTTTGGTGTTCATTTGTCAATGTGGTTGACTGTGGGAAAGGAGAGGGTGCCCATGCCCCGATGCAACGCGCCGAAAAAAATTTTCTGTGGTACGGGGCTGCCCACGGTCATTTGCAAGAACCAACCCCTGGTTCCGCAGTTGAATTTGGGGGGGAAAGCGTGTGCAAGAACCGCCCCCTGGTTCCGCGGTCAAACATTGCTGGTTCCTGGGCACACGGGGGAGCTGGGGTTAGTTTGTACGCACTCTATTCCAATAAGGGGGAAGCAGCCCTTTCAAACGTATTGTGATTATTCAAAAAAAAAAAATTTGATTTGAGACCTCTATCACCCTGAAACTGGATACTATTTTTTTGCGGGGGGGGGGGGGGGGGTCAAAAGTTTGTGGGTAGAAGGATTTGAACCAGTGTCGAGTGTAATAAGGGCAGGAGGTTGATAGATCGTCTGAGCCGGCGATCGCCGAGCCGCCGGCCGGGAATTAAACCGGCGCTAGGCGAACCACCGGCCGGGTGCTCGACCACTCAGCCACTGAGTCTTCCTACATATCATGGGTTCCCCAATGTCTGTAACTGAAAAAAAACAGCACAACTGTGTGTTTCTGCCTGCCTGTCTGCCTGCCTGCTTGCCCGACTGCCTGCCTGTCTGGCTGCTTGCCTGCGTGATTGACTGATTGGCTGATTTTTGGCCTCTCTTCAAGGTGCCTTGCCGAAGGCAATAGAATTTAAGTGGTCCTTTGAGTTGCAGATATGGACTCTTCCTCTGGCGTGGCCCTCTGATGACTTGCACCAGTCCATGCGTGTTTTGTTGCATTTCATGCATCCGGAGACAGGTCCAGCACTCTCATTATGGACCATGGGACCATGTCCTGCCTCATGTTTGGACTGATAAAAGTAAGTCAGCTGCCATGCAAGATGAGGCAGAGGATGAGGCAGAGGTGTGTGCTTTTTGTTGTCAAAATTGCTCCACTATCACACAGGTTACCATGTGTACCGGCCTGACATTAGGGGGGGACCACACGGGGGGCGGGGGTATGTTGTTCACCGCCTCCGATAAGCCCCAGGCATTGTGTGAGGGGGAGGTGCAGAGTTGACGCTGACCTCCAGCAGCAAGCTACAGCATTGTCTGGCAGCCTCTAGCACGGTAATGAACACTTTCCGCGAAGCACAAATCGACATTTTTTGGACCCCCCCCCCCCCGCCTTGTCCCCCTCTAGGTTTTTGGGTTTTTTTTCCCCGATTTTTGTAAATGCCGTGCCTGCCCAGGGACATGCCGCAGTGCATTGCTAAGACATTGTCACTGCCCACACCGTCGCTCGTCATAAGTGACTAGAACAAACTGCGACCCGTTAATCTGGCCTACGAGTACCTCGGTCCTGTTGAACAAGATTGTGGATACCACATCCTCTAGGCCGTCCTCATCCCCGTAGTCCACTACATGTTCCCGTACGACTGAGCAGCGCGACTTTGGTGCTCAATGACCAGCGCTGCTGACTCCCAATCTTTCCACATGGTTCCAATTATTGGCTTGCCGACTGCGCAAACCTGACTGGATGCAACATGAGGGCTTAGAGGACAACACCATCTCGCTGCAATGCCTTCTCCAAGGAAGGCCCCCCCCGCTGGAGGCTCTGCTGAGGCTAGCTCTTAACACCTTCCACTGGGACCATGAAAAATTGCATTTCAATGCGCTGCTGAGCTCACAGGACAAGCTACAACTACATTCATACTTTGGAAAAGTGCTCCAATGTGCATCCGAGGCAAACATGGACATAGTGATGGATGAAGTAGCACAGCACGCCTCAGGGGGTGACCAAATCATGACCACCAGCCCAAGTACCACATGTTTGCCCATCAAATACAATCTCCCTTTAGACCCGTGGCAGTGAGGCACCGGTTGCTGGGATGTATGCAATGCAGACAATGCGCATGATTGTTCTAGGCTTGTTGAATTTTGTATTGCTTCATTTCGTGTCTTCTTCTTCCACCTAAAAAGGAAGGAAGGGTGCATCGAAGGCAGATGTGCTTATGCTTTGTAGGTGGCAACGATCAACGTTTTGAATAGGTTTTGAACAGCAACCATCCAGACACCACCAAGAATAAACAATCACCCCTGGCTAGGCCAAAAATGCTATCACCTTCCATTTTCAATTTTGGTAGTCAAGGATTTGGCCCCATCCCACCCCACCCCGTTACAATGACAGGCAAGGGACAAGCTAGGGATAGTCTTAGAAACACACCAGGGATAGACACTTGATGGTTTGGCCGAAAGGGTGCCAGCATTCCGCACAACCACAAGGGAAGCCTGGGTGCCTCCACCCCCGATGTGTGTATGCACGCCCACCTGGGCGGACAAAACAAAGGAGCAACACAATGCCAAATGAGAGAGGGAGGTGTCAATGACTGATTGAGTACCTACGCAATGTACATGTGAATGAGCCAGATGTACATAGCAGAGATGTTTGGGAGCGTTGACTCTAACGGGACTGAGCATCTACGGTGCGAGAACGCTATTGCCCTGCTGTAGACCCGCTCTTTGTTGTTGAATGTGTTTGCGGCCATTACAAGGAGGGGGGTGCCCTTAGAGGGGGGGGGGGGGGTTGGGGGGGGGTGCCCCCCCCCCCCCCGCCAAATGAAATTGGAGCCGGCCTGAAGTGAGTGGCCCACTGGGTATTGCAGTTGAGGACAAATGGTACGTCGACGGGAAAGCAATATGTCCGCGCCTAGCCATGCTCCACGCGATGTATGCGATCCAGTCTTGGGAGGTGGAAATGGGGTAACATGCACTGTGATCTGTTTTGTTGTGTCAGTGCGTCGGGGTGGGTCAAGGTGCAAGGCCATCAATGCAAGCAAAACAGGTTTCATGGCAGTGCCCACGTTCAATGACCCCAGCCCGGAACATGTCAGCAACATCCCTAAACGTGATCCCTGGACAGGCAACCAACGCTCAATCCTTACGGCTGTTGTGAAACAGTTGCACAAATACCACAAGAC
The DNA here is from genome assembly GCA_964036045.1 of Eutreptiella sp. 'Long Island Sound 2002'. Lineage (NCBI taxonomy): Eukaryota > Euglenozoa > Euglenophyceae > Eutreptiales > Eutreptiaceae > Eutreptiella > Eutreptiella sp. 'Long Island Sound 2002'. Next base: position 50,780,014 of record OZ038385.1, read on the forward strand.
GTCACAATTGCCTGTCCACATGTGGATAGTCTTGACCACATGGCGGGTCTTTGTTATTGACCCCCTCATGGTACCGCAACTTGACGGTTGGCACACGGTCCGACTCTTGCGACGGAAGTGCTCTTATGTGCTCATGGGTAAGTCCGGTCATTGGGTCCGCTGGGATCGCAATGCCAACGAATAGCAGTGGCAGCCTCTGGGACGAGTTCCACCTGGTGATTCTCATCAAGTCGGATGCCGAATGGATCCGCCTAAGCGACCTCTGGCACTCGTATGTTGCGAACGCTGGTGCCATCAGGACGGTCCCGGAGCGGCCTCCAACAGTATGGCGAGTGGAGATGCCCGCATTCATTGATTCCCACAACGCTATCATGTGTGAGTGAAATGATAGTGGCGAAGTCGGCACAACGACATCCAAGCGACACTCCAAGATCCTTGGGCGGGTGTGCGGCAACTGCCGCAACCCGACAAGTTCCTCCAGTTGCTCAAGTACACTTAGAGACGACACCAATGTGCACCCAAAATGGTGGCGATTCGAGAGGGTCTCTAATGCGGTAGGCAACCATCACGCCATATGGCAAACCTATAATGCGTAAGAATAAAGGGGGGAGAAAAGAAATGCAGGATCACGTGTGTGCCAGTCCCCAAAGGTCCTCCAGGGTGACAAGCTTTCGTTGCTTTCTAGGGGCCATGTCCGGTGGTGGGCGTTGGCCCAGGATGCCGGGCCTTGTGCGGCACCGGCGCTTAGGCAGATGCAACTCCACCCGGCGGGCAGCGCACTCACATGCCCACCACTGGCTCATCACCGAAAAGAGCTCACCACGTCGGTTATGCTGGTGGTGGTGCCGGTCTGCAGAGGTCATCCACTTTGGCACATTGAGGGAGTGCCAGTGCCGTGATTGGACGGCGTGGGCGGCACCTGTGGGTCGCGCATGGTGAGTTGGCCGCGTAGATGGCATACGCCATGATACTGGTGCCAGGCCGCACGCTCCCTGAGTTCTGCCTGCAGTGCTTGGGGGAGGTGGTCCCATAGAGACTGTGGAATGCGAAGGCATGACACATGGTGTAGGTCCGCCGCCAATGCCTTGTGTCACCATTTAGTAACTGCATCTTGCCATGGTACCCAGGTGCTAAGCCACATGTTGCAAAATGCGACTTTCCAACACATGCAGTGTATGAGGCGTTTGTGGACAGTGGTACCGTGGTGGAGGGGGCAGGGGTCATTTGGGGGTGGTGTGGTCCCACGGTGTGCCCGTACCATCCCATCGTACCTGGCCCCAGAGCCATTTAACCCAGAGCATGCGTCGGTCCCCGCGCATCGGCAGCCAGGATACCCAGCGTGCACCGTCAAAAGTGGCAACACCCCTCCATTGGAGGATCCATTTTCGCGCCGGAGTGGGGGTGGGCCCGCCGCATATCACAATATCTTCGGGACGCTGGGCATCGTAATCCGGCACGGGTAGGCGCGTGGCCATCTTGGCGGGCAGGTCTACTTCCCCATGGCGCCAAATTTGTTCGCGTTCCCGCGTGTTGCGGGCCTCCGTCTCAAAGCGGTGGCTGGCGATCCGCTCCGCGACGACGTGTTTGTGTTGCACCTGGTAGCACACTTTGTGGTGGATGTCGGCGTCGGAACATTCGTGCCTGGGTGGGCGGTGAGCGCATTTTGTGACGGCCATGTTGTCGATATATTGAGTGTCACCGTCGGATGCGATGTCTGCGCCAATGGCTGCTCCGTACATTTCAGCCATGTAGGACTGCTTTGCCCCCCCCCCCCCCCCCCCGGGCGAGGATGCGAAGAGGCCCTTTTGTCACAGCGGCGCTCGCCGCCTGGTATTCCGAGCCCGGAATGTCAAGTGTTTGAAGGCTGCTGTCAGAGTATAGGGACGTTCCGGCTGGCAGTTGCTAGTTGAAGTAGCACGGTATGCCCGCGATGGTGACAGGGTGGTATCCCGCGGGCACCGTGCCCGTTGAGGGGTCTTCGTGGCACCGGTGTGGGGCAATGTAGTGGTGCGTGTGGAGGGCATCCCCCACCTGTTCTTTGCGGGCTGACGGGAGGACGCCGTCATCGGAGCTTTCACTATCGATGAGGTTGGGCCACCCGGCCGGTCGCGGCGCAAGTGCTACGTGAAGTGCGGTGCGAGAGCTAGGTAGTTGTGCAAAGGCACCGCTCGGGAGGGCAGTTCTTTGCTGGGGTCGCAGCCAATGGATCCCGGACGTGAGTGTAACGTGTTCTATACCATTATGATGAAGCGTGCCCTGTGGGCCCAGAACAGCTGGTGCAACCCCATTCCGCCCAGGTGGTGGGGGGAAGTGACATGGAGGATGTTGTATGATTTGTGAATGTTGGCCTTGTTGAGTTCCATGCCCTCCGCCATAAGCATGAACTGCAAGCACATGGAGTCCATGGCTTTGAACATGGAGTCGTTGGGGAGAAACAAGGTGCGGTACGTCCACCATGGGATCAGGACGGTGTTCAGCAGCTGCACCCGCTTGAACGCGTTCAGTGGCAGGCATTGGTAGGCGAGGCCACATGCTGCCGTCCCCGGGAAGTCATCACGTGCCTTTTGTTCCCGAGTCGGATGTGCCAGAACGTGACCGAGGTAGTGGAAGATAGGGGGCTGCAGCAGCAATCGCGCATCGCTCCATGTGACGGCGTCCCTAGTCGGGGACTCTCTTCGCACCACACCCTGAGGGCGGGAGGGCAGGGCCCAACGGTACACCTGTGTCTTTGAAAGGTTCCTCTTGAGGCCCCGTATGCAGACAATTGACTGACGCACTTCAAGACGCGTTGCATCTCACGTTGGTTCGGGGAGATGATGGCGATGTCGTTGACATAGGCCACTATGGTGCTGTTGGGAAATTCCCTAGTGTGAGTCTGGTGGAAGGCCTCATACACCAGAAAAAGGGGCTCTTGACCACCCGCGGATTCTCGGCGCCTTTCGGCCGACCTGAGTGCATTGTCCGTTGCGGATTGCAAGCGCGAGGGGTTTGTTGCGGGGAAGAAGGGGCTTGTTTGTGATGCACGAGTGGTATACGGCTGCATCATATCAGAGAGGCACTGTGAAGCGGGGCTCTGTGGTCACTGCATGCGTCCCCGGCGGTGCCTCACGGGTCCGCGCCAACCGCCCGGTGGTGTCCGGCGTGGCCACACCACACGGCGACCAATGATATAAAACGGGCCCAACGACACCCGAGACACTTCCGAAAATGCGCGGTACGCGGCCGCTCTCTTTTCTTCAATGCCCTGAAGTGGTGGGTGATCACCCCCTTTTGCATGACCAGCCCGCAACCCGACACGACCTCGGCCGTGGAACATCTTCTACACTTCGCGGGAGACCCACTATGGAGACGGGAAGAGGCCAAGGCTCTTCTGTCACAAGTCTTAAGCCTAGGCCGACCAGTAAGCCCCCATCCTCCCTCCTGGCAATCTTTCACAAAAGCGCCATGCTAGCCCAAGCACAAGGCAGCACGCATGGACTACGTGGCGCCACATTTATACTAGTGGTTGCCCAGGGAACTACAGTGGGACCTTCACATTGCGGTACGCCACGTGTGGGAAAGCGGCGATGTGCCGCACCACGCTGGTGACAGGGGGCGGGCCTCCTTGATGCCGCGGAGTAACGGAAAACAGATGTCTCCGCACACCCCAGTGCTGTGCGTAGATGCTGGCCATCATGTTGTTGATGCGGGCCGGGGTTCCAATTAGCCGGAGTCTGTAGGTGAGGCACTCATGGGGCATGCTGGGGTAACTTTTTGCGATATCCAAGAGGCATGCTAGCACCCCGTCCCCATATTGGTGTAGAAGCATGGACATGCGGTGGGCTTGTTGCGGGGTGGTATAGCCTTGCCTACTTCCTGCTTGGGGGTCGGAGAGTGCTGCGGTGATGTCAATGTGCCCTCGCAAGGTGTCCGATATGAGGCGGGCCAGAATGGAGTACATCCTCGTGGCTACGCTGATGGGCCGGTAACTGCGGGCCATCTCACGTTGGCCAGACTTGTAGATCATGGCTATTCTGGCCTACAGTGCCCAAGCCTGTTGGGCCCTCCTGGAGGTAGGGTTGCAGTGCAAGTCGTCAGCCCAGCTGTTGTTCGACGGGGTCCTGAACTAGCTGAGGGCGGGGGTGTGCTTGTGCAAAGCTGGACGCTGCAGCAATGATGGCGTCCGGGTTCTCATCTCCATAGGTGATAGGGAGGCTCGCCATCCATAGCGGCCGTCCAAGCTGCAGGATGAGATCCACTGCGGAATCGGAACTCGTGTAGGGCAATAACCGCGGGCTGTTCAGCGATAATCTCCGCTAGGAGATGCCCCTAACGTCGCCGTGAGAGGAAAGGTCCCCCGACATTGAGTGTCAGGAAGGATAGGTCTAGCTGGTGAGGGGGGCTAGGCCCTAGATTGGGGTGGACGTCGTTGGACAGACGTAGCAGTCGCTGTGCCACATCCCATAGGATTAGGCCCGGCAATGGGGGGCGTGCGAGTGTTTCACGTAAGGGTGCAGTGTGCGGCTGCTTGCATGTGTCGTGCACGTGATGGGCTAAATGAGCCGATGATCTGGGTGTTGCACGCCTCCATCGCCAAACACGGGTCTTGTGGAGAACACGATGGATCCGATCCCTCCATTCCCTGTTCCTCTTGTATGTGCAGCTATGGAGCGGCCGGGTCGCTTCCATGTGTTCCCCCATGTGGTGCAACTTCCTTCATGGTGCTACACTGAGCGTAGTAGCATCCCGCCGCGACGCCGGCGGCGTGTGCTACGCCGCCGGCACAGGTGGCACTACTCCAACCTGCCGGGTTGGTACCTCCTGTTGCTAACGCTCATCCATGTGGGACTTAATTGCATCGAGGCTGTGGCAGGGCATCTTGAAACGCCAGTGCGGCAGCCGTCAGCCTGTGGTCCGCCGCCTGCATCGCCTCCTTAGCGCCCAGGGATCGGCCATGCATGTGAACTCGGGGTCTTTGCCATGTGCCCCGCGTTGCGGGGATCCACGATATCATATGCTGGAGTCGCCCACTTTCCCAAGCACAGTCTTGAGTACTCTTTGAACTTCTGGAGTCAGTCCAAAAAAAAACACCTTGGTCACGATGGTGAGTTGGATCACCAACTGGTTCTGGGCACTGATTCTGGGACACCAATGCCACCGAGGGCGCGTAGAACATTATTTCATCATGTATGGATTTGGGTGGCGGAATATACTTGCCACATATGACTATGACCTGCCCTCAAGTGACCTGGCCATCCTGAATTGAACACACTGGAAGAACAGACATGGGAAGGCCGGGACGGACCTGAGTCCAAAGCAAAACGACTCCACATCATTACAACAATGCACTTGGTATCAGAAAGAGCTACACAGTGAGTCGACTCATCACAGAATAGGCAGTCTACGGCGTGGCGGTCGCCTACCACAGTAGAGAGTATCTTGTAAACCATCGCATAAGCTATGGGTCAGTGCCCTAGTGCCCTGATCTTCATCAACGATCCAGTGTATCATGCACGTACGATACACGCTTTCCAAGGACTGTCTTGAGTCCTCGTACCTGAACACTTCAAGTCAGTCCCCCCTCAAAAAATGCCAAGCTATCAATGCGCCAGCACCACCCATGTCAATGGCCATGATTGTCCATTCTGGCCACGGGGGCCAATCACACGCCTGTGGAGGTGAGAATGACTTTAAAATTTGTGGGCTGTGCATTTTCTCCAAATTTCCAGGAGCTTTTGGAGTGGCCAGTCGCTCTAGATATTTTTTTGGCGCCGTTAAATTCCAATGATTGCACCAACAGCCACCTCCATTGCCTCTAGCCTCTCCTCCCCCCACCCCCACCCCCGTGCTGCCCCCCCCCCCCCCCCCCCCGGGGAACCGTCATTTTGCCAACCACCGGCAGCCATTCAGTCCACTTCGCTTCATTCACGGTTGACGTTTGTTGGTTGGTCAAGCGCCGGCAGTTGTAGTGCCACATGTCATGGGATCAGACAAAAGCTGTAATTCGCAGTGCGAAGGGAAAGTCCTGTGCATCACATCTGCGGTCACGCGCCCTGCACTCTGCAGTTCCAGAAGGATATTGCGCTTGCCCAATGGGTTGTTGCACGCCATGGGTGAGGAGGGCCGTAGCATTTGTTCGGTGGCAGGCGAGGAATGAGCTATCATTCAGTCTGGCTACCGCTTCTTACCGGGCCAACCCAGCGAAGAAGGTGAGGGTGTGTTGCTTGGGATGAGGCGTACTGGATGCCGTATGTTGGGGTGGAAGGGTCGTTGCCTCAAAGTGTGAAGTCGCCGCAATCTTTGCCCTGAACATGGTCTGCGCAACCGCCCTTCCATGAATGAGGGGAGGGAATGGCTTTGTGCAACACTGGCCATCGGTTTGGAGCATGTACTGTGGGGCTGTACCAAGGCACATGGGCATGCCTGTGCATTGGGAACGGGTCCTGTCTTACACCGGGGCCACGTTTCGATTCTGTGGCCCTCCATTTGCACTTTTTGTAGCCCACCGATGTGACCCAGCCCTCGATCGGGAGCGACCGCAGCACTCGACTCACCGCCGATTGCCGTCCATGGGCCCCCGTCCGGCTCCCTCTAGCCGCAGCATTGCCGCATGCGCGGCTGCCGCCAGGCGGGCCTTGCGGTCGCCCTCCTGCTCCTCCTGATGACCGTGGCCCGGCAGACCCGGATGCCAGACAGTCAGGCCCTGAGGAAGCACTCCGCGACCCCGCGCGCACACTGGACCAGCACAGCCGCGGCTGGCACGCCCAGAGCCCCCGTCGGCGACCCCAGGTCCCCAAAGGGCGCGCCCGGAGCTCCGGGGGGTGCACTCAGCGCCTCGGTCGGCACCCGCACTGCCCCACTCGGCATCAGCACCGACGCCGGCAAGCGTCGGACCGGCGATGCCGAAGTACCAGGGGACACCCTTCGGCCCCCCACTGGTCTCCAGGGACCCTCACACAGCGGTCCCGCCGCCCCGGCTGGCGCCCCCAAGACCTCAGCCAGCGCCCGCGACCCCGTGGGCTCCGCCGTGGCGTGGGACCCGCCCTGGACCGCGGCCAACCTCAGCTACTACACGCGACGCCCCCGGCGGCTCTTCAGCGGCAAGGCCATCTGGTCGCGCGTGCGCAACCGGTACCGCGTGACGCACAACACGCAGTACCCCGCGGACGAACTGGGCATGCGGATGGTGATCACGGTGTCCGAGCCCGAGAGCATGTTCCGCGAGTCCGCCACCATCGTCATCGGCATGGACGGCAGCCTCTACGCCGGCACCGCCACGCGGCGGTGGATGTACAAGAACCCCCACCCCGTGAACGGGACCACCGTTGCCGGCTGGGCCACGCTGCAGCGCGGGGCCCGGCAGAATCCCCGGCCCTTTCTCTGGAACTTCGTGACGGGGCGGACGGTGCTCGTGCCGTTCCCGCCCGACGACGGTGGCGCCGCCGCGACTGGTGTGACGGGGACCAGGGCGTTGTCCCCCCCCCCCCCCCCCGGGGGGCTCCAACCAATGCCTTGTCCAACGAACACTTCTGTTCGGACCGTGTTTTTTCAGACTTTTGTTGTTCGCTGGACACGGTGGGGGGGGGGGGGGGGGGGCTAACGGGCCTTTGATGCGCAGTGTCTCTTGGGCCGCCGCTGTGTGTTCCCGTGGGGAGGAGGGAACCGTCGTTTTGGCAACGTCCCCCGGGATCTACGGGCGAACCATTGTGCACAGGTGGGAGGCACGTGTTGGGGGGGAGGGGGGCGTAGGCGACGGTATCCAGCACCCAAGTACCCACCACCAAGCACCCAATTGACATGAGGTACCACGAGATGGCAATGTCGCTGAGGTCCCCAAATGGGTTCCCCGAAGTGTATCACCGTCCGACGTAGAGTGCAGATCATTGTGCTCGGCATGCACGACGACACACACCAATGTAATCGAAATGGGGAGAAAACATGGACAAGCCTTTTTTTAGTGGCTTGGATACCCTCCCCCAGGGGGGGGGGGTGCCTGCCTGCTTTTTTTGAATTTCTGGGTGCCCTCAGCGGAACCACCCTCCCCCCCCCCGGTGGGGGTAGACCAAGAGTGGGTTGGGATTTTTGGGGGAAAACATTTGTAACCAGAATATTCATGTTGCCCCTGAGCTGTGCAATGCCAGATCTGGTCAGTACCCTGGCAGTGCTTCAGTACATCTGCAATATGAACGTTCTGGGTTCGAATCCAGGGCACCAGGGTAATTATTGCAACAGATGGCAAATGCTAGGCCAGGCTGACATTTTGTGGGGGAAAAAATTCAAACTGAACTATCTGCATTGCGTGTGGTTTGATATTGGGTAGGTACTGTGGACAAGGCGGTGAGTGGGTGCCTGCCTCCATGACTGGACCCCCCTCCCCCTAGGGTAGGGGTAGGACAAAAGCAGTGCCTGCCCTGAAAAACTGCCTGCCTCCTCCAAGATTTCACCCCCCCCCCCTCCCCCCGTATCACAAAAAAGGCTTGAACATGGACGAAGGGGGGGGGCAGGGAAGAGGAGGGGGAGGGGGGGCCACTGGCACCGTGTCAGCTCGGACAGGGGAGTCTGGAGCACAGGACGGAGCAGCAGGTGGCGGGACTGCGGAAGTGGGTCAAGAGGGTGGGGCGGACCCCGTCCAAGGCACACCCGGGAGGGGTGAGGCGGAGGCATGTGGATCACGGGTTGGAGGTCGTCAGATACAGGGAGGGAGAGGCGGGGCCGTGGGACGTGGAGGAGAGGGAGTGGAGGCATGGATGCAACGCATGTGAGTGCGAACCAAACATCATACGCCATCTATTTCTCTCTCCCTTTGGCATGTCCTTGCACACCGTCTGGGGAAAGACTTCGTGTGAAGCATCGCCAGGACGCCGAAGCAGCCGCAGCAGCACCTGCGAGTCAGGACAACTGCCCCACTCTCACACTCCAACAAACACTTTGCGGTTGTGGACAAACAACGTCGACAACTGCTTTGTGAAACCCCGCACCAGTGCGTACACCCAGAGCCACCGACCGGCACACTTACTGAGCCTTCAAGGCAAGCCCCCCCCCCCCCTTCAAGTAAAGGCCTCCCTCCCCAAAAGCCCCCGCAAACGCTTTTTCCACCGTCTGATGTGGCAGTGAAGGCATCGGAGCCCGCCATCGAGCCAGCTAACCCGCATACCCATGCAGGCCTTCCTCTATAATGTGGTGCTCCCCCCCTCCCTCCCCAAACGTCCCACACACACACACACACACACACACACACACAAGGATCCCCGGCTCACTCAACCTGGCTAAGCGTAGGTCTCGCAACCGTAAGGTCGTGGGATCGATCCCCGGTTAGGGCATGTCTGGAGGCGGGCGGTGGCAGCCGTGCGTCAAGGGCATCCTTTCTGGGGAAATCGCCAAATTGAGTAGGCCGTGGGGGCCGTCTCACTGCCGCGGGCACCACCGGCTGTGAAAACCCCAATACACACACAACACACGGGGCGACATGGCGATGACGGGCTCATTGAACTATTACCGTGGAGCTGGCCACGGAGCTACCACCCCACTTCCAGGGTGCCTGAGTGCATATCGTACTGGTCGAGGGGCAATACAGGGATGCACCCCTGGCCTGCACCGAAGGCCTGCTATAATGGGGAGCGACCCGACCCGAGGACGCCAGTGTGGCCATACAGGTCCAACCGGGAAGACCTGGTAAAAACGGTACTACCCACCCACACCCACACACACCATAACACATAGAAATGGGCGATTGCCATCATTTTGGTCGCCGAAAAACACAAAATTTTCTGGACCAACCCGTCAACCCGTCACAAACCCTCGTGACGGGTGTTTTTCAGACCCCTGCCAAGAGGCGCACATGTACGCGCCCCCGGAAGTACCAACCGTCACTCCGCCTTGATGGCACCCACCCCCTTTTCAGACCCGCGACGTGCTCCTGCAGGTGGCAGCCAGTGGCAGGCCTCCTCCCCCATCACGTGCAGCCGGTGCCCCACCCTGACATCCCGCCACCGGCGGCAGCCACGCCCCCCCCCCCCCCCTGATCCCACAACCGCTACTGCAGGCGGCAGCCCGTGGCACACTCCCCCCCTCCTGATCCACCACGACGTGGACTTCAACCCGCGCACGCAGTCGTTCCTGGCGCTGACAACGCACATCGTCAACGGCACGGTGGCCGCGGACGACATCGTGGAGGTGGACTTGCAGGGCCGCGTGCTGTGGCGGTGGGACACGCTGCGGCACATCCCCTTCCGCGCGCACTTGCTCGGGGGCTGGGAGGACGAGGTGTGCGTTGCCTCGTGTCGGTCATGGGATGGGGCGCGCGGAAGGGAGGGCGGGGCCAGGGATAGGGAGGCTGGAGGGCTGTGTCCAGGGGACCGGCAACAGCGGTTGTTGGCGGTTGGACAAGCGGTTGTCGGGCAAGTGCTGGCGGTTCTCAAACGGTTGGAGGGCAGTCGAGTTGAAAGCAGGTGGAACGGAACTGACCGGCGCTGTGAAGGGGGGAGGGGTACGGCCTTCACCGAAGGGGGTGGTCCGTGGGCCACTGCCATTGGTCGTTTGAACGAGCGGCCGAGCGACAGTAGTCGACCGTCAACAAACGGGGATTGCCGGTTGGCGGCTGACCGGCGGTTTTTGAAGGCCGGGGCGTTGTGGAATGCGCAGTGTCTTTCGCTGTGGTTGGGGCTGCAAGGGGCCCGATGCGGGCCTTGCAGTTGGATTCGATTGGGGGGGACCCTCCGCTTCACGCGCGTCCCTGGGGCAGGGGAGCAGAGAGTGACCCCCCCTCTCAGATTCCGAGGCGGACCAGCCAGCACTGGGCAAGACGAAGCGGTTCTGCAGTGGACCCCCCCCCGCGCGCCGCCTGGAGCGCCAGGTGGACCGCCATAGGGAGTCCCCCTATCAACGATTGTACATGGGACTGGGCACACGCATCGCATGACGAGCACAGGGGTGCACAGGGGGGCCTGCTTCCCACGAGACCAAGGACCACGTGCCCTGCCCGCTCGCGCACGAACATGGCAGACGGGGTGCAAGGCTGGGCATACCGTGAGAGCGAGGCATGTCGGGTTTTCACTTCTGTGGGGGGGGGGGGGGGGGGTCAATAGAGCCCCCTAAAACTGGGGGGGGGGGGTTGGGAAAACGGCTCAATGGACAGGCACCATTAATCAGTCATTATGAAGTCTGGCGCCAAAGGCGCCGAAAAATTTTTTGAGCACTAAAATTGGTCGATTTTTTTTTTCACCAAATACATGGCAAATGATGACTTTTCTGAACCTTCTCGACGCACTGATTCCAAAAATCCCATTTTCTTTTTTTCCCGATTTTTGGGTCTGGGTCGCCTCCAAGGCCTGGGGGTCAGACTCGGTAGGATTTTGGGGGTCCTGTCAATTGAGCCCTTTTTGGGGGAGGGGGGGGTCCGGCCGGAGGGCTCTATCGACACCCCCCCCCCGGAAACGAAAACCCTGCCTCCCCGATCCTCTCCACTGCCGTAGAATGCAAGCCGCCGCCTCTTTTGGCTTTCATCTTTCCGTGATCCGCTTTACTGACAGGCACAGCGAAGCAACCCAATGACCGGTTCCGGGAAAAGCGGTTGGTGGCGGTTGGAAACGGGGTTGGGGGCATGAGGATGATTAGACGGCGGTTTGGGCCATATCTCGCACTGAAACGGAGGCCGCTCGCCTCCATCGGGAGATGGGGGCGGGGGGGGGGGGGGCTGCTTGGGCAAAGCACTGCTGACAGCAGTGCGTCAAAGCGGGCCAAAGCCTTTCCAGGGCTGCAGGTGCCCAAATGGTTCGGGGTTACCAATATCAGGGCAGCTGCCGGAGAACATGCGGGCATAGCTGACCGCTCGCACGCCCCCCCCCCCCCATCCTCGTGTTTGCTGCGGGTGTGGGGAGCTGGGGTCGTCCCTATTTCGAGGGAAGGTACCGTCCGGAGGGTGCCGGATGCGCACAACACAGTGCCACGGTCACGTGCTTTGCGAGCGAGCCGGTTCCCGAGGCTCCTGGTGGACGGCTGTGCTACACAGGGGCCAGGCCCCGTACTGTTTGTCTGCCGGTCGGACATGTCTCCCCTGACTTGAAAATGATGCTTGTAGTTGTATCGGGTGTTCAAACATGAACTCCCCACGCTCGAAATGGGGTGGGGGAGCTCATCACTGGTGGGGGGGGGGGGGGCACCCACCCACCCACCCACCCCGAAAAGATAGGGCCAAGTTATATCCGGGCCTTCTGCCAATCAAGAATTTTCTTTGGCGCCCCCCCCCCCCCCCCCCCGCCCCCCCCAAAGGAGCCCCCGCCTATGACTCCACAAACTCCAGCCGATGGACTACTCATGAATGGATCTGGGGGAAGTTGGACCCCCGTGCGCAAAAACACCAAGAAACCGTCCCCCCCCCCCCCATGCCCTTGTAGTCAACCCCTTGCAATGCGGCGCACCGCATTGATGTGTGCCGCTTGGTTATGCAGAACCCCGGGCCCTGTAGTACAATTTCCCACATCGGTGGTGGTGAGCGCCCTCCAACCGTCACTGTCTTGGGCAAGACTCCGTGTGAAGGCTGCCATCGCCGGCAGTGGAGCGGAGGCAAAAGGGGGGGGGGGGGGGGGGGGCGCAAAAAGGGTTGTGCGGGGGGGGGGGGGGGGGTCGTTCGAGCCCCCTGAAGGAGGTGGGCGGGGGTTGGGAAAGGGGGCTCTCGTGACAGGCCAGTCCAAAGAGGCTCGTCTAAGAACTCTGATGATGACTCACCACCGTATATTGGGGTACCTCAGAACCCCCTGCCCCTCAGCCTCCCCCGTGTTGAGCTGTCAGGGTTCCCCGTCACATGAGTCCTGAAGTGGGGAGCGTAGGGAAAATGGGCTCCAACGACCCCCCCCCCCCCCCCCGGCGTGCGCAAACCTTTTTTCTTCCGCCCCAGCAGCAGCACGTGTGAGCAGAGAGACACTGTTCTCACTCTCCCTCACCTCAATGCGTCTCACCAGTGTCTGGGGACAGACAATGCAGACAAGTCGCAAAACCCCATCCCATTGGGGGGCCTATTTGGGGGCCTATTAGGGGGCCTATTAGGGGGCCTATTGGGTGGCCTATTGGGTGGCCTATTGGGTGGCCTATTAGGGGGCCTATTAGGGGGCTTATTCGGGGGCCTATTGGGGGGCCTATTCGGGGGCCTATTAGGGGGCCTATTAGGGGGCCTATTGGGTGGCCTATTAGGGGGCCTATTAGGGGGCTTATTAGGGGGCCTATTGGGGAGCCTATTGGGGGTTATCTGGTATCTGGATGACCCGTCCGGGACTCCCAACCACAACGCGGCAGCTTACTCGGTCCCTCCAGGGTGGGCCGGAGCG